>JAMZAV010003179.1:0-198369 GCA_024449915.1 Sweltsa coloradensis | reverse complement strand
GGGGGGAAAAAGGGGATTTCTCATCTGGGCCCCAATTGTCTTCGTCATTGTTTTGGTGTAAAATTGTCTCATCTTGTTGAGGGGGTCTCAAGGGAAGGGGGCAAGGTCCCCGACAACGATTGCCAGGCCGTTTTTGGGTTTGGGGAAGAAAATAAAAAAACCCCCAATTGGTAAAAACAGCAGAGGTAGGGAAGGGGGGTAAGGGTAGTTCACATTTCCGGTTGTTTTATTCATTAATTTTAAGGGCCCCGTCAACCGTTAGATCTATTGTAAAAACTCGTCAAGGGTTTGGGAGGAAAAAAACAAAGGGGGAGGGGAACCCGGGGTCCCGGGCTCGTTGCCTACTCCTTTCAAAAAAGTTCCAAGGGGGATAAGGCTTAAAGTCCCTCCAAAAGGATGGTGAAACTTTGACAGTCATATAATTTCCTCCATAACTCGGACGCCGACAGACGTCGAGGGAACGAACCCTTTTGCACTAGCTCTCGAACCCTCCATCTGCTTAACCAGCGGTAACGTGAGTTTCGAACGGGCCCGGCCCCCACTCTACCCCTGACCTCGCCCGAGTTTGTTAACTTGGGTGTTCAAGGGGGAACCCGGGTTAAACTTTCTCGGCTTAACCAGGGGGAGGCGTCAAGGGGGGGGAAGTGACTCCGACGACGATTCCCAGGATCCCCCTCTATATTTTCGGGGGTAAATACTCCCCCCTTACTAGCTGATTTTTTGCGAGGGGACTCTCTCGATATTTGATGTTAGGGTTTAAGGGGCCCGTAACCCTTAGGTCTTTGCGCCCCCCAGTGATAATGTTGTTTATTAGTTGGTTTAAAAATGTAATTTTCAAAGGGGGAGGAACGAAAGGGGGGACGGGGGGAGACGGGGGGTGGACAGGTTGTGCTTGTCAGAAAAAGCCACAAGCAAGGGAGGGCATGGGAGTGGGGGGCGGGGGCAAGAGGCCGGGGGGGATCATGGCCGGGGTGGGTTTTTTTTGGGGTTTTTTTGGTTTAAAGGGACCGTCACCGTTGGGTATAATGAACCCTCTAGCCTAAGGGGGAGGAGGAGGGGGCCCAAGCTGTCAGAACAGCCAGGGTAAGGGGAGGAAAGGGGGGTTCTCACGACTCGGGCGTCATTGTTTTCGTCATTTTTGTGGTATCAATGTCGCATCGTCTTTAAAAAAGGTCGTCAAGGGGGAAAAGGGGCAAAGTCCCCGCGACGATTGCCAAGCTCGCCTCTATTTTCAGGGGGAAAATACTACCCTTAACAAGCTGTGTTTGCGAGGTGGATTTTCCTCTTGGTCGCCTTGTACATTGCGAGCCTGCTTGGGTCTATTTCTCCCCGGGCCCAGACGGGGTTAATAATTTCGAGCAGGACAGAACAACCACAGGGCCCTTGGCATAAAAATTTATTTTTGGTTTAAATTTTATTTAAAGGGCGTGTAAATGTTGGGTTTAATGCGCCACCCTAAGACCAGGTGATTACGGAGGATAAATCCCATGCTGGTCAAACCACCCAGGGGTAAGGGGGGAAAAGGGGCCACCCAGAACTAAAGTGATAGGGGAAATATATCTGGGACATTTTGGGGCGGACAGACCCGGCTGGAATATCGGCCAAGTGGTGGATTTCTGTTTTTTTTGCTGAATACGTTTTTGGTGGGCAGTGAAAAACCCAAAATGTCATTGCAACTAGCCAAGACGAAAAAACGAAAAAAAAAAAGAAATTTTTTATCTCAAAGTAAACGTCTACAAAGTACAAACAACTCCCAAACAAAGACGAACTTCTTCTAATTTTCATTGCCCAATTTTGGGTTCATCTTAAAACAAAATAACAAAATTTTTTGTATTTTTTCGGGGGAAATGAAAACGACTTTAAAAGACGAATGCAACGAGACAGCCCAAAAGGGGGTTTGGTTGACGTTCTCTCAACAATACATCTCCACAGCCTTTCAAAGAGATGACTTTAAACCGCCGCCTGGATGTAGTAAAGGGGCGAGTCGATTTCCCCGTTTCTTTATCGCTAGGGTAAATTTTTAAAATTTTAAATTTTAGACGGCCCGTGACTTCACTTTTCGACACCGTGCGACAAAACAGCATTTTGCTACAATCAAAAGAAAATAGTGGGGGGAATAATGAGAGATAAAAATGTTATTTCCTAAAAATAAAATATTTATTTTTTTTTAAATTATTTGTAAAATGGGTGCGTAAACTTAGGTTTTTAATGCGACACTCTAACTTTTTGAAAAGGGACTGTTTTTGAGATATTTCACTTCTTGTGGTATGTTTTTAAAGGGGCTGGGGGGGTTGAAATTCTCACTTTGTATCGTTTTTTAAATTTAACAGAACCCAAATTCCCAAAAACACAACATAAGAAAATATATGTACGTCAAGCCGGGGAAAACATAGAATGCATAGTCTAAGATTTTTTTTGATAATAAAATAGGATACTTTAATTTGTTACTTTTTTAACGGGGCCCTTTGCGAAAGCTTTTTTCCCGTCGCGTTAATGGATGAGATATTTTTTTATAAATAAAAGCACTGCAAGCAAAATACAACACCCCTTTCCTGGGGGGAGCGTGGCTATTACGCCTTTGGTACACGGGGACTTGAAATCGTTAAGCAGTATTTTTGAGCAAGTCGAGAGAC
Organism: Sweltsa coloradensis; assembly: GCA_024449915.1. NCBI lineage: Eukaryota > Metazoa > Arthropoda > Insecta > Plecoptera > Chloroperlidae > Sweltsa > Sweltsa coloradensis. Next base: position 195,736 of record JAMZAV010003179.1, on the reverse strand, counting down.
GACGTGAGAAACTAGGCCGCTTAACCGGTTAGGTCATTTGCCGCCCCGTGAATGAAAGTAAATGAGAAGGTTAATCAAGGGATGTTTATGATTAATTGTTTTTAAGTTATAAAAAAAAAAAATAAAATGGATATGAAAGTAATGCAAAAAAAAAGTTGTTATGTGAAAGAAAATAAAATGAAAGAAAGAAAAAAAAAAAAGTGTAAGTGTGAATTAAATTTTTTTAAATAGATTACTATGGATGAGAAATTTAGAAGTTTGTCGCCGTTACTATATGATAGAAATTCTGATTGATTTGGGGGAGATCAAATTGCTGCCGAGCAAAATATTTGGTACATTCTGCCCAAAATATGATTCGGTTTAAAAGGGTTTCCATCACAGTGTCACATATGGGGGAAAACCTTTTTTTGGTTAAGAGATATCCGGATTAGGGGGTGTGTGGCCTTACGAATTTAGACAATACCACCTCTTTTCTACTGAAGTCGAGACGTAGGGGGGACGAATTTTATAAGTCATGTGGACTCACACTACCAATTTTTTATTTTGCAACCCATCCCAAAATGCTTGTCCCTAAATCGAACAATCTTTGCTTGAATCCACTTTTGACATCTGGAAGGGGAACTAGATTTTAAAAAACGTCGCGACGTTGGGAAGCTTCCTTAGCGCGCATCAGCGTGCATTCCCCCTAGCCACGTGTCCAGGTATTCAGCAAAATCATTTTAATATCCCTTAGAGGTTTGTTTTTTTAAATAGAATTGGAGTATTGTACAAATGTGAAGGGAAAACAGTGTAGTATAAAGCAGATAGCCAACAAAAGGGGCGTAGCTAAAGTCTAACATAAAAAAGAGGGTGGGGGGAACCCCCCACCCATAGGTCATTTAAACCCCAGGTCATTAAACCCCTCCCCTCCCCCCCAAATCAAATTTTAACCTGACTAATTTCCAAAGGGAGTATTATTTTTACCCTCCCTCCAGGAAAAGGGGGTATTTATATTACCCTCCACCCAGGAAAGGAGGGATTCTATATTTCCCTCCACCCCGGAAAGGAGGTATTTTATATTTTCCCCCACGCAGGAATGAAGGTAGTTCAATAACCCACACATCACCCACGGGAAACTATATTACCCCCCAAGCAGGAGTGTAGGTAGTTAACATACCCACATTTGTAATGATGTCGCATTTTAAAAATACCCTTTATCAAACAAAGTTGATTCCGCACACACACACACACCCTATAAAAAACCTCACTCTCGGCTAGCAATGCTAATGGACACGCAAAACTTTTCGCCTTGCCCTTTTCGTTGATTTCCCCCACCCCGACCACCATTTTGAAACACCCAAAAACGCCCTCGCCACAAGGTAGGTCGTCTATATTCCTACCATTAGCTAAAATTCTCACTTATACAATCACTCTCTACCTCTCTCTCTCTACCTTGACATTATGCGTGTTCGTTCTTGCAGATAATAATAATAATAATAACCTTAAGGTAGGTCATCTATAATCCCACCACACGCGCGTGCGTGCGCGCTCGAGGCTGTCGCCTCCCAAGGTGTAGGCCGCCTTCTGTAAGCTGTAGGCTGTATCTAATAGATATCAACGTTTTGATCGACCTCTAGTCCATCATCATGATTGCTCCAGAAGAGATCGTGCACAGTTGTGTAATTAAATTCCGACAGTTGTAAGATTTCACAGGTAGAAGGTTCATTATAGAATTAACGATTACTGACCTTTCCAATTATGATACTTGGCATTTTTTGTTTCGTCGTTACAAAAAAAAAAAAAAAAAAAAAAATACCAATAGCAACTATACATTTCCATAAAGGGGGAGGAGTGACGAAACGAATTGACTATGATTTAAATATAAAACCTTCCCACATATTTAACAGAGATTATATATTTGTCTCGGCTCTATTAGAATAGATCACTCAGAAAGTGTCAGCGTCAAGAGTAACATCGTCATCATCATCGCCATGGATAGTTGTAAACCGTTTACTATTTTGGAACGTACTACTATTCCACTGTTAACAACAATCTACGAACAGCAGAACATAAAATTAAAAATTGGTATAGATGCTGAAGGCTGGTGTGGGGTGTTCTATCCATATGTAATATTAGAAGATGTTAAACATGATGTACGACTCGATTTCACCTACGAAGAGTGGATTAATCTTGCAGCCTGTAATAGTCGTATTACAGATTTCTTCAACGATGACAAAATGTTCTACTTCGTGCCGCTGAGTGAGAAGTATGAACTTGGCCCATTGTGTACAGGGACCAAGCCTGCGATCGTGATCAAAGAGAAGATTGAAATGATACCAGGTCAACCTCCGACCGTGGCCATGCCACCTCAAAATCTGAGGTCGGTTATTCTTGAAAAAGTCGACGCCGTAAACCTTCTCTCAATACTACCCGCAACTATTACATCATTGAACAGACGTGCAAATTTCTGTTTTGCTGCAAAACAACTTTACAAGCTATTAGTTAGTGAAACATCAGCGAAGGCGTGTGAGTTAGATATACAGAAGATGAACTATACTGAGCGGGAGGGTCACATTATAAATATCATTCGCAGTGACATGTTAATTGCTGAGAAAAAGACACGCCTTCCAGTCGCCGAATTACTAGACTATGATCTGTTAGAGAGAGAAATGAGAAGTACAATATTTCAACGTAAATTTGTGTTTGATGTACAGTTTAGGATATCTCCAGAGTTTTGTCACGTACCAAGAATAACGAGGCGTTAACAGCTCACGCACTCTGTAATAATTATACAATATCCTACATGTTTTGTTAATATTATAATAATAATATGATATTGAAACATTCATATTTATAACTATTAAGAACTGTTTTTACCTTGTATGTTGTCATATTTTAATTGTTTGATACATTAACTGTAAAGAAATCGAAATATCACTTTATATTCTAATAAAAAATATTTCTCTTCCAATGAATTGTATTATTTTAATGATAATTTATATATAGTTTCACTTTAGTTAGGATATGGATGATGAGATAATATCGTTACACAGTGAGCACACTCAACTTTCATGTTTAATATATTTTTATTTATGTATAGATATGAAATACAGCATATTTTAAAGTACCCTATTCAGGATTAGGAAGAAGCAGAAACAAAAATTATTACATAATAATAATAAACCATAACCTTACCTGATTCATTTACCATTATCGTGATACATTGTCATAAAAAAATGTTAAAATATTAGCGGTATTCAAAACGAATGCTATCAGTTTCCACACCATTCTTGCACTCAATCTTGCCGCAGTAAGTAAGTTTTGTCCGTGAACATCTGCATTCTTCGAGACGTTCCCCCGTGAATGTTCTTGCGAATCTTGCAGGCAGGAAGTATCGGGGGCCCATCTTCGACGTTACAATGAGTCTACGTCCAAACTTTGTGTTTTTTTCATTCCAGTCGGTGACGATTATCGACTCCCCAATTTTGAGTGTGTCTAAACGTTTGATTTCGGTGGTATCTATATTCCCTATAGCGTTTAACTCCTCGACAAGATTTGTGTACACACGCCCACGGGTTTCAAGTTTAGCAACCTGAGACGCTTCATCAGGTTCGTCTTTCTCTTCCTCGTCAATGATGATAACCTTATTATTATCAAATGCACGTTTAAGTGACAGTTTTCTCGTCAGATCCAAAGCAGCCATATTTTTCTAGCAAAAGAGTAATAAAAAAGTGTCAACAAACAAAACGTATGTTTCGGTATTAATCTAACATGAATTAATCTAACATGAATTAATCTAACATAAATTCACTTGAATAATATCAAAGAGTGACAAAGTTTTGAAATTCTGCACATGAATAAAAACATGTAAACAAATATGTATTTTATGTAAAAATCAAAATAAACAAAACACTCACTTACCAGGACAGGTTCTCTTCTCACACCCAGTGAAGTTGATTGTAAATGTAAAACTGATAGAGAACTATACGCTCCCCGACCTATATATATATATATATATATATATATAAAATATACAAAAGTAGTAAGATAATATTCCTTCCTTTCAAGTGTTGATGGTAATACATAAACCTTCTTTTAAATGAAGGTCTAAAAAGAAAAAGGTGGTATTATTATATTCCCACCTTCCACTGTTAACCCCATACTATATATATAAAATATACAAAAAAAAAGTAGTAAGAGAATATTCCTACCTTTCAAGTGTTGTGGGTAATACATAAAACCCGTTTCAAATGAAGGTCTTACTAAAAGAAAAAGGTGGTAATATTATTTTCCTACCTTCCATAGTTATAATGAAGGTCAGTATTTGCAGATATGAAGAAGAAGAAATCGTGTCTTTTAATGGTTAGCTCACCAAACTTGCTCATGGTCTTTCGACCATATGTTAATGATAATTTGTTTGCTACCAAATCGAAAGTGTATAGGAAATATTTCGTATACTCTTTCTGCAAAAACAACTCTCACCAAAGTGAGCAACCTTGATTAGGGTATTATAAAAGAGGTGCAACTGAAACAACAGTGCCAAAATAGGCGTACGTGTAACAGTGTTGAAAACGCGTACGAGTATAAAAATAACGCACATTTCGAGTAGTAGTTTCAATACATACGCTACAGACATGAGCCACCATCACCACCACCATCAACATCTACAACAACAACAACAACAACAACAACAACAACAACAACAACAACAACATCAACAACAACAACAACAACAACAACATCGACAACATCAACGACAAGAAGAAGAAGAACAACAACAACGAAAACAACAACAACAACATCGACAACATCAACAACATCAACGACAAGAAGAAGAAGAAGAAGAAGAAGAAGAAGAAGAAGAAGAACAACAACAACAACAACAACAACAACAACAACAACAACAACATCATCATCATCACCACCACATCGAGGATTTAAATGAATTCAACTGGTTGGATACACTTCATACAGTGGGGTAAGTGCTAATTTTATTATTACCGTTACTTTCATTCAACATAGAATATGATCGGTTTTTAATATTTATATTAATAATTAACACAGATGTAATCTTCAATAAGTTCTGCTAACAGGACATGTATCAAAAAATAGTTTAGGTATTTAACACCCCCTCACATAATATATTACATAAACTAAGAGAGGTTCATTATTTTCAGCAAGCTATCGTCGGTTTTAGAACTTTTAGAGGTCTTCGATTCTCTAACATCGAACTGGGGGTGGCTGTACAGCTCTCCATACCCACGTACCAGTAAGATTCATCTAAGAGATTTCAACAACGTAAGTGAATCTGAGGGGGCCGACGATGATTTGGACGATTGGCTGGATGGCGACTCCTTGGAGAATTTCGAGTATGCTTGGCTCCATGATAAGGGTATTTATTTCCTTTTGATCTAAAAAAAAAAAAAAAAAAAAACTGTAAAGGTATCTACTCTATGAAACCATCTTTTAAAATTTTAAAATTAACAATATCGATTTACAATGAAATGAGCATTTGTATTATAATTTATTAATTAATTAATTCTACCCTGTAGTATAATATAATAATAATGTTACATATCATTTACTTAAAAAAAAAAACTTATTATATAAAATACATTTTGAGTTAATATTTCTGGTCGCACATGAATTTCTCTAAAAACAAATCAAATAATCACAGGTTGACATGATCGAGAATAACAAGCAAACGATTAATTTATAAATCATTCGACATCATGAAGAAAATAGGTAATCACATAATGCAAAACCATAATATATCTAACAAGGTTTAAAACACAGCATAGTGTTTACAGCAATCAACTTTCAAAAGTCACTGGCAACTTTTAAAGTCACTGACAACTTTGTACTACATGTATAAACCACACCATTTTGCATATGTTTATATTCACAATTAAATCGTTTTTACAGCTTAAACCAACCAAATCAAGTAAACGACGTATCGTCAACATCATTTGAAATAGGAGTAATGCCAAAACCACCCTTTGACATACCCCCTTGGCTACTACGTCTTCTAGTGAATGCGTAAGTATTTAATTAATCTTCAGCCTTATTATTCACCTCCTTAAAATAGGATGCATATTCTAATTTTATAACATATATTGTTCGTTTTACAGTTCTCGGCCATTGCTTACAGGGGTCTATCCAGGTACCGAAGATGAATTAAGACATAGAGTTGGCGATACCGTCAGGCTCTGGCTTGAATTAATATTTCAATATGACGTATGATTTTAAAACATATATATTATATGTAATATAAAATATTATAAATAAAATATTATAAATAAAATATGATAAATTGTAAATACAGGACACATTATTATTGTTGTTCTAATTATGTATTGTAATTTTAAAATAAAAGTATAAGTTTTTATACAAACCTTTGTTGTGTATCATTCTGTTCAGTGTGAGTAATGTCTTTAAGGTGGCCTCTTCCATTCACAGCCCTAATTAGTGGACCGTCATTTAGTGGAAAGTCTACATTTGTGCAACGATTCATAAACCATATAGATGAGCTAGTGATAGGTGACATCGCGGAAGTATTATGGTGTTACAACATATGGCAACCTTTGTACGATGAAGTGTTGGTATCGTCACCTAAACCAGTAAAATTTCATCAAGGTCTATACTATATAGATGATTTGCCAACAGATAAAAAACATCGCCTCTTGATTGTGGATGATTTCATGGAAAAAGGTGCTGAAACAACTAGTGAAATATTCACTAAGGGCTCGCACTATTTAAATATATCAGTGTTTTTTATAACACAAAATATTTTCCATAAATCGAAAGGTTCGAGAGATATTTCGTTAAACTCTACATATCTCGTGTTATTCAAAAATCCACGTGATAAATTGCAGATCAGTTTTTTAGCGAGACAGATTTGCCCCCAAAACCCTCGATTCATAACCGAGGTATATACTGATGCAACACGTACCCCTTACTCGTATTTAATTATTAATTGCAGTCAACAGGCTGATGAGAAAACAAGATATTTTACAAACATATTTCCGGGTGATAGGGGTCGACTTACGGTTTATATATCGAAGAAGGAGTGTATAAAAACGGGTGATACAATTAATGCTATTCATTAGTGGTCACGTCATGGTTGGTGGCAGACTAGTTAAGAATGCTCATTTGCTTAAAATTCTTCACCGTGCTACACCGAAAACAAGGAAGTCGATTATTAAAAAGTGTAAAAAACCTCTGGTATCAACACTCTGTGAGATTGGCTCCAACATTTTAAAGGGGAATGTGAAACTTACACCGAAACAAAGAAAACAGTTGGCAAGACGTAAAAAGTTTCTTAGACGTCTCGTCAAGAAGGGCGAGAAGTGGCAACGTAAACGTAGACTACTTGATCAGCATGGTTCCGGCATTATTCCTCTTCTAATTGCACCTCTATTATCGAGTGTCTTAGGTAGTCTCTTTCAATAAAACAAGCATGGAGCATGCCAAGAAAATGATTTTGATCACCCCTGAAGCCTTAGATAGAATGCAGAAACCTATGGAGGCTAGTAGGAATCTAAATACACAGGGGGCTATAGTTGACTTGGAACGTGAAATGAAAGACATAGGTGATCGCTCGCAACTGAGTGACGCCGAAAAGTGGGGTCTTATACGACAACATTTAACGCGGTACTTCCATTTTAATGATAAACAACGTACACCTGTCACATTACCCATTATTGAAGTAGACAAGGGTGATGATACATCACTACCTACTAGTGCTGCAAAAGTTGAGAGCGTGATAGATAACATTCGCGAATCTACACTGAGAGCCGTGCCTGCACAGAATAGAAAAAATGCCAGTCATATTTATGACAGATTGAAAGAGGCTGTAGAATTAATTTCATGGGATAAAAAAGGACGTGTTTCTATGATTGGTCAAGACGTTAGTGGTTCAAATATTACAGATCTAATATCAGACGTGGTAAGAAAACGTAAACATTCTAAAAACCCCGAAGGAATAGATGTTTTCACTGACATTTTAGCAAACTTAAACTTTCCACACGAACTAATTGGCAACACTCAAACACGTGACATTCTAAAACGGAAAATAAAAGAGCACACCCCCTCACCTCCAAAACGCTTAGCACGAAATAGACGTAGCAAACAAATAGCTTGGGAATCTTTTACTTATTAAAATGAACTTAAAGAATCAAAAACTATTACACAAAGCTTACACTAATCCAGTCAATCCTGGCGGGTTCACCACTGCACTTAAACTATGGCGGTCAGTTAATAAAGCAGTCCCCCTGAAGGAGGTGAGAACATGGCTCGAAAGTCAAGAGGCATATACATTACACAGACCCGTGAGAAAAAAATTTCCGCACAATCATTACATCATCTCAAATATTAATGACACGTGGGAGGTAGACTTGAATTCACTCGTGTCTTTGGCTAAACATAATCGAGGATATAAGTACATTCTGACAGTGATTGACGTGTTTTCAAAATTTGTATATTCACGTGCAATAAAGTCAAAGACTTCGAAAGATGTTGCAAAAGCTTTTAAATCGATTTTGAAAACTAGTGGTGTTAACCCTATCATGGTCAGGTCTGATAAAGGTGGTGAGTTCGGGGGGCGATCATTTAGGAATCTATTAAAATATTATAATATAAAGTATTCGCAAACTCGTAACGATGTTACTAAAGCGTCATGTGTTGAGAGGGTTTGATACGCCACCTTAAGACTCGAATGTTCACGTATTTTACAAATAAGAATACGTACAAATACATCGACATTCTACCGAAATTGATACAAGGCTACAACAGTTCACATCATAGATCTATCGGAATGTCACCGGATAGTGTGAACGCTCGTAATATATTAGAGGTGTGGCGTAATTTACAAAAGACTCATACAAGTAGAAAACGTTCACCAAAGTATACAGTGGGGGAATTTGTGCGTAAAAGTAAAGAGAAAATGAAGTTTGAAAAAGGCTATGAAAAAAACTATACTGAAGAGATTTTTCGGATTGTAAAGACTATAGCACGTACAACGTATGTCTATGAACTGGAGGATTTACGTCAACAACCGATAGATGGCGTCTTCTACACCGAGGAACTACAACGTGTGCAAATGAATGAAGCCGCACTCTATAAAATTGATAAAATCATAGAGACAAAGCGAAAAAAAGGCATACTTCATCATCTCGTTCGTTGGCGAGGTTACAATAAATCTTTCGATTCTTGGATACCCGCATCAAACCTCACTAAAACATGAGTGATAATTTCTACATCAGCTTGCCGTCGAATTCGTCAATGCGCTATTACCCTAATAACACTACCACAAAGTTTACCACACATTTACCACGGCGTTACCAATTGCAAGGCGAGTGGGAGGTAGGTCTATTTGAGCTACACTACCCGTTATCTTTTTATAATGTCAGTACTCCATCGAATCGTATCATCGTAAGTGTGTTTGATCGGACTATCAAACCTAATCGTCTTATAGGTGGGCGTGCAATTGAGGTTAGACAAGGTTTCTATCACAATATTGAAGGGGTAATTAACAGCATTAAGCCACAATTCGCGAGCTATGGAGACTTGACGGTAGATTCACATAATCATACAGTTGTACGATTACGAGATTAGGAGGGCGAGATTAAAATAATTCCATCACCTAGATTAGCATTACAATTAGGATACGACCCCGACACTGATTTAGGCAACGTGTTTCGCTCGCCAAGACCTGTAGATTTGTGTTTGGGTATGCCACAACAAATTTTGGTTTATGCGGACATTGTTGAAAATCAAATGGTTGGCGATACCCTATCACCCCTTCTCAGAACTGTCAACATTAAAGAAGGAAATACAATTCCATATGGTGGTGGAACATTCAGTAACATTCAATCCTCTCATGTATATACCTCTAATAAAGAGAGATTTTGAGACAATAACAATCAATTTAAATGACATAGCTGGCGATATTCTTCATTTGCGTTGGGGACTTCGTTGGTGGTGTTACATTTTAGAAGGAGAACTACAGCTCCAGCATTATGAAGCATGTGATGACTGCAAGAACGCTAATGCGTCACAGATCTAATCCCTTTCATTGACTATTATGTTAATCAAGCAGGTGGCGGTATAAACGTGTATAGAGGGGCGGTCTATCAGAGGGGGCATGGAATTGGTAATTTCTTAAGTTCTCTATTTAGAACGATTTTCCCGTTTATTAAGTCGGGGGCTAAAGCGCTTGGTAAGGAAGCCGTTAGCACAGGAGCGTCTATTCTCACAGATGTTATTGATAATAAAAAATTCAAAGATTCTCTCCAAGATAGGACTAGAGAGGCGGGTGTCAATCTTAAACGAAAATTCGATGATAAAGTAAAACGCATGGCACAAGGGGGTGGTGGTGTACGTAAGAGAAAGTTAAAAAATAAAAAACGTAAAATAAACAATAAGGAATACGATATTTTTTCATAGTTTATAGCTAGAGAATAGTTGTATTCAATGACAGTTGTTGTCGAGCCATTGATCATGTCGCACGTTAAACCAAGGTCCTGTGAGGCTATTAATTCGGCCCTCGATATATTCGAGGTGCCACCTACAAATGTTAGTGTTGAATCGGGCCACTATATGACCTATAAACCTACAACTAGTGTACAAGGAAGCTCACAGTATGAAATAGTGGTACCCAGTCAACGTGAGGAGTATGGATTTGAGTCGTAGCTATATATCAATCAGAGGTAGAATTGTCAAGTTCAACGGACTACCTATTTTAAAACAAGATGGTAGCACTACAGCAGGTGAAAAAATTGTCGTAGGCCCCGTAAACAATTTCGCAAGTGCGCTATTCGAACAGGTAGATGTGTATTTGAATGAAAGTCTTGTGAGTAGTCCCAGCCATCTGTTTCAATACCGTGCTTACCTGGAAACGTTGCTAAGCTATGGAAAGGATGCTAAGGATAGCCATCTAACAGCAGGGCTATGGTATAAAGACACAACCTTGCATTTGGATGATATCAGTGACAAGAATCATGGTTTTGTTAAACGCATGAAGCATACTGCCGAGAGCAAAGAGTTTGATCTTATCAGTCGCATTCACTGCGATCTGTTTAATCAGAACCGTTACCTTCTCAACGGTGTTGGAATGAAGCTCCGACTCATTCGCAGTAAGGATGCATTCTGCTTGATGGGGGATCGACCGGGTGGCGCTAAGATTGATATTTCAGATGTTACACTACATATGTATCGTGTGAAAATAAACCCCGCAATAATGCTTGGACATAGTCACGCATTGGAGAAGGCTAATGCTGTATACCCCTTGACACGTGTCGACGTGAAATCGTTTACAGTCTCGGCGGGTGTGATGAGCAAGACCCTTGATAACATCTATCTAGGCACACTACCTAAAAGAATCGTTTTCGGGATGGTGAAAAACAGCGCATTCAACGGAGATCTATCACATAACCCGTTCAACTTTGAATCTTTTAATTTGAATTACCTGGCTTTCAATGTGGATGGCGTGCAAATACCATCTAAGGCACTCCAACCTGATTTTGATAGAACGTACACAGCTTGCTTTCAAACACTCTTTGCGGGGACTGGAATTGAATTTTCAGACCGTGGCTTAAATGTGAGTCATGATGAGTACCCTCATGGTAATATGATTGTTGTCTACGATTTGACAAATGATCTAAGTGCCACGTCATGTCATCTGCATCTCGCTAGGTCAGGTAACCTCAGCCTCGAACTACGCTTTAAGACATCCCTCACACATGCAATCAATTGCATCATCTATGCAGAATTCGACAACCTGTTGGAGATTGATCATTCGCGAAATATCAGGGTTGACTATAACAACTGAGTCGCATTCGAGCAACGCCTACCACCATGTACGGTTGGGAAATCGAACAAGCCCTCCTCTGTGATCAATTTGTTCAGCCTTATTTTAAAGGAGTATTTGCTGCAAACGATCTACCGCTCATCGTCGATGTACCAGCGTTCCTGGTCATCAACACCGACCCTCTAACTGAACGTGGAGAGCATTGGGTCGCTGTGCACATCACGCCAGCATCACGTGGTGAATTTATGGACTCGTATGGACTCGAACCCTACATTGACGAACACGTTGCCTTCTTGAAAAGAAACTGTTTCACATGGTCCTATAACAAAACCGATCTACAGAGTTTAGACAGTGATGTTTGTGGTGAATACTGTGTTTTATATCTAGAGCATAAAGCAAGAGGTTTACCACTCTCCGAGTTCCTCTGGCATTTCACACCTTTGAACACAGAAGCCAATGACGCGCTTGTACGGAGACAATTCGATAAACGGAAACGTTACGACATGAAAGGCTACGGGGTAAACTGTCAACGCTGTTGTTCACGATATAAAAGAAGAAAATCAAAGTGCAAATCGCATTAATAAAGATCTACTCTCGAAGGAAACATGGATAAGTTAACTACAAAGGAGGATTGCACAGCTACGGTTGGGGTACTTGAACAAACATACTCGCTAAATAAATCTAATACGAAACATATTAGTATTGGATTGGATGGACGACGAGATTTCAAAACGTACATTAGACTGGGAAAAACAGGCACTACAAAACAAGTAATCTTCAACGCGTGGGAATGGCAGGAACTCATGAAATATATGCCGGATATCCTTCATTACATGGCCGATGAACATATGCCCGTAGAAGCAGAGCGCAATCTACGCATTGGACTTCAAAATGTACATCTGACTCAGTTCAACGATACCCGAGTCATCGTGTTCAGGAGCAATGATCATAATATTGTCTCGCTAGACGTGCAAGTCTGATTCTATTATCGCACATGTCCAGACTTGTCTCGAACAGCATTACACAACATCAAGCATGGGAGTCCGATATTCGTCGCTGGTTTAACGAAACACATTAACGAGCTGAAGGATGTCCTAGCTTCAACGGCAGGTCGTGACCTCGAGATCGGAGTTGATAATTACTTTAATTCCATCAACACAGAGGGCAGCAAACCGTACAACATAAAACAGCTCTACCATGAAACACGTGTTTTCCTAAACAGATTCATATGTGAAACCCTTGCACGGCTTGTTCAATAGAACAAAAAACTTTGAATTGTATAGAATCAAACATAATATTGCATTGTATAGAATCGATTTTTCTGGAAAAACGAATTTGATGTAAAATAAAAAATGTTTTTTTTTTTTTAATAAAACTACATATTATTGAAATACACGTCTTGTTATTTATAAAAAAAAAACAAAAAAGATTGTCCCAACAGGGTATCGAACCCTGGACCTCTCCACTCAGAGTCGAGCGCTCTACCACTGAGCTATTGAGACAATCGATAATATGTGTGAATAAAAAGGTAAAAAAACATATCACTAGGCTGTTAACACCTACAGCTTACAGCAGACGGCCAACACCTTGGAGTCGACAGCCTCGAGCGCGCACGCACGCGCGTGTGGTGGGATTATAGATGACCTACCTTAAGGTTATTATTATTATTATCTGCAAGAACGAACACGCATAATGTCAAGGTAGAGAGAGAGAGGTAGAGAGTGATTGTATAAGTGAGAATTTTAGCTAATGGTAGGAATATAGACGACCTACCTTGTGGCGAGGGCGTTTGGTGAATTCTAAATGGTGGTCGTGGTGGGGGGAAATCAAACATGAGTAAGGCAAGGCGAAAAGTTGTGCGTGTGCCATTAGCATGTGCTAGCTCAGAGAGTGAGGTTGTTCTTATAGGTGTGTGTGTGTGTGTGCGGAATCAACGTTGTTTGATGAAGGTCATGTTCAATGACGACATGCATTACAATATGTGGGTATGTTGAACTACCTACACTCCTGCTTGGAGGGTAATATAGATTACCTTAGGTGATGTGTGGGTATATTGAACTACCTTCATTCCTGCGTGGAGGGTAATATAGAATACCTCCTTTCCTGGGTGGAGGGTAATATAGAATACCTCCTTTCCTGGATGGAGGGTAATATAGAATACTACCTTGCAATTAGTCAAGGTTATAATTGATTTGGAGGGGAGGGGAGGGGTTAATGACCTAGGGTTAATGACCTATGGGTGGGGGGTTACCCCCCACTCCTCTATTTTATGTCTAGACATTAGCTACGCTCCCTCCCCTTTGTCTGGCTATCTTGCTTCTAGTACTACTTACAGTTAGTAGTAGTAGTTAGTTTTATAGCTTGAAGTGAACTTAAGCTATCTGAACACAAAAGGTATTCTCCACAACGACAACGAAGAATGTATTTAAAGCTTCACGGATGACGAATAACTCTGTATTTGGTACTCGAAATCGAGTATAAAAAAAAGATTTTGGTGGAGGTGCCGGTTCGCGGGCTAGTGTGAAAACGTAAAAATCGTTACCTATTTTTGGCGCTACCTTCCAACCCTGATTAGTAATAATAGTAACCAGGACTTGCACACCCCTATTATTTTGTTGATTAGATGTATTTTATTTTGCAGGGTTGCTTTACGCTGGAAATGGGACCTACTCAGCAGAACACATTTCTAAGTGCATGAAATATCCCTCACCTAACTGAGACTATGATCAACTTTTGTTTGTTGATTTTTGTTTTTTTTATGGATTAAGAACACGTCAACCGTTAGGTCATAATGCACCACTCTTAACTTGGTGGTGGAGGGAGGGTCCCATGCTGGTCAGAACCAGCCACGAGTAAGGGGAGGAAAGAGGGATTTCGCATCGTGGTCGTCATTGTCTTCGTCATCGTCGTCGAGGGGTCGTCAAGGGAAGGGAGAAAGGTCCTAGACGACGATTGCCAGAGCTCGCCCCTAGAATCAGTGAGTAATAAACTACCCTTCATACTAGCTGATGTTTGCGAGGTGGACTTTTTCTCTTGAATCGCCTTTTACGATTAGCAGAGCCATGCTCTGGGCCAAGTTCTACTCCAGGCCCAGACACAGGTTGGTTAGTCAACTTCAGATGACGTGAGAAACAAGGGCGCTTCAACCGGGTAGGTAATTTTATGTGAATTAATCCAGAAATCGAAAAATCCATCTCAGCGGGGTATACAATGCACCAACAATCCAGATATTACAATGATGAAACAATTTTAGAGGTCAGGTTTAAGATCATGATTTTTAGGACTAAACATAACTCAAAATAAAACAAAGATTACGATATTTCAAAGGTTAATCAACATCCTTCATCAGGTTTTTAATGACAGTTGAATAAACAGGACAAGAGAATGGGCCTTAAAAACAAACAAACAATGCCATCTAAACAAAACAAAATGCACCAAAGAAACATAATAATAAATTTGGTTGTAGTTGTTATTAAAAACCAGTAAAAGAAATTATAAAATTCACAAAAAAAAGAAAGAAGAAGAAACATTATGGTTATGAGTAACAGAAACTTTCCAAATTCCAGGAAAATAAATGCTAGGCGCACTTATTACATTATTCGTTACATACATCAATGCAGCCTCTTTAAGGGCCGGTTGCACCAAGTTCAGCTCACGAGTTTAAACTCCGTGAGGCTCTTTGAACGAGAGCGCGCGTTTCACCACCGCTAATCTCGAGTTCACCGCTATCTAATCTCGAGTTCTACTGAACGACCAAAATTACGCGTTCACTGGTGATCCCGTGCGTTGAACGAGAGAAACCAACATGGCCGGTGTTGTTCTGTCAAATTGATTTGAGGTGAAGATTTATTAGTTTTAAAACTAATCATTCATTATTAGATACCACTTGACGATAAGTGAATAGTAATGGTAGGTTACGTTTCTGATGTGGAATTCCCATCGGACGATGACGAGGAGATAGTTCATTTTATGCAAAGGCAACAAAAACGTCCCCGGGTCATCAAGGAACGACGCAAATATTTCGATAGTTTTAAACAAGATTTATTCGGTTCGAGAGGTATTAAAACGCATAGAACATCAATTAGAGTTCTTCACTGACAAGTGAGTAGGCCCCTGCCATACAAATATAGGCCCATGCCCTAGGCCTTGGACTTAAGCCTAGCAGTCCTTGGCGGTAGGCTAGGCTAGGCTAGGCCCCTAGCCCTAGGCCTAGAGCATAGCTAGAGCAGAGGCCTAACCTACATAGAACATCAATTAGAGTTCTTAACTGACAAGTGAGTAGGCCCCTAGCCATACAAATATAGGCCCATGCCCTAAGACTACCTAATACTAGATAGGTGGTGGTAGGGCCAAGGCACTAGGCCCCCAGCCCATATTTTAATAGGCGTTAGGCCCCTAGCCCTAGGCTTAGGTTATCTAAAACTTGACAAGTATAAGCAAGTAGTAGGCCTAGGCCCTCCTAGGTCCCCCTAGGACCTAGGCCTAGCCAAGGATAATAGACGCAGCGAAGCCAAGCCAAGGAGGTTATGCGTAGGTCTAGGCAAGGACTCTAGGCCTATGAAATAATATCCTTACCAATGACTTAGGTCGGCTACATCGTAGGCCCTACTCGTAGTAGAAAATATATAATTTGATGTTGGCCTAGGCCTAGCCTCTGCCTACAGTAGGCAAGGCCAGCAGTCAATATTCAAATATTCATTCCTGGTTTACTGCCATGCAGCGGTAGGTCCATCTCTTCATTGCAATTTGTTGAACACACTCTGCCTAAGGTTGGCCTAGGCATAGGCCTACTGATAGACCTACACTTATTTTGCAACAGTTCAAACTTCCTGCTCTGACAAATAGTAGGCCTACATTCGTCTTGAGCAAGCGTCCTTTATTATAAAATGCAAAGTCTTGTTGACTGCAAACTCTACAAAATAGGCATAGGCCTATAAGGTAGGGCCTACGTTATGTGAATAGTGGGGTAGGCACACCTAGGTCAAGGCTTTTTTTATTTTTATTTATTTATTTAACGTCTATCCTATTCAGTTATAAAAAAACTGATTTACAATTTACAACATTCCAATATTCCAAGGTTAGGTAGGCTACCCGTCTGGGCCCGGGGTAGAATTTGGCCCAGGGTATACCTCTGCCGATCATAAGAGGCAACATAAGAGGCCATCATGTAATGTAAAGTGCTAGGCCTACTGTATATTGAATGGAAATAAAACCTTCTACCATGCTTCTACCCTACTACATGTTTATTTTCCAACCTCCTTGTAGTTTTACCGGATATATCTATGGAATTAATTTAGGAACGCACATATGTTCTCCTACCTGAAGTAATGAACTTTGGGTAACTATTTCTCCCTTGGTAAATGGAGGCTTTCTAGTCTCCTTCAGATGCCTAGGTGGGCATGTGAGTGGATAGTACCGGAAACTACTAACCGTATGGGCATGGGTATCATTTGTAATAAAATTTGCATTTGTAATAAATTGTTTGCTATAGGCCTACATTATTATGCTAGCAAGGTAGCATTAAATGATGAGAATGAAAGAGATTTTATCGTAGTTGACAAGTCAACAGCATGCAGGATTATTCATCGGGTCACCGCTGCAATTGCTGCTCTACGACCATTGTACATTAACCTCCCAAATGATCCAGTGGCATTGAAAGTTATCCAACGGAATTTTGAATTTGAAATGTGGTTATCGGTTGTCTCTCATTGAACTGAAGAAGAAGAATCTGAAGATTGCTGTATGTGATTTGAAAATCAGTTTTTATTACTGAATACCTAGAAAAATAATAAATAAATAAATAAATACAAAATATAATAAAATGTGTTTCTATATTTCATACTATAGGTAGGTCTACTGTATTGTATTTTAATTTTATTTTATTTTATTTTATTTATTTATTGTTTTAAAACACATTGATGTGTTATAGGTTGCTAAAAGAGGGCAAAGCCCCATTCACATTTTAGTGTCCAGCAACCTACTCAATACTAATACTAATACGTTGTAATTAAATTAATTAAAAACACATTATTCAATAATAGAAAACAATGTATTGTGTATAGCCTATATAGAATAATGAATACCTGCTGAAATAATACAGACCCTGATTGCTTCTGCTGAATACAACTTAAAAGGTAAGTGGGTCATACTAATATCTTTATGTGCCAAACTTAGAGCCAAAATATTCAAATTTATATTATAGCCTTTCTTAACTTATCAAGGTTTTATATAGGAACCAAAAATGTCCATCTTCTTAGATATTAAACATAATCGTCAAAAATAAATAAAATAAATAATAAATAATCATAAACGTCATCATGTTTTTTAAATTATTATTTCTCAATAACAATAATTAGACATGCCATTGTGTTCGAAATAATATAATTGTGCTGGTTGATTGGTTGTGCAGAAAACATCTCAATTTCCAAGCGTCAGCGGTTGTCACTTAATCAGTGCTTGATAGTAAAGTCTGTACAACAGAGGCCCTAGTCAAATATTAGGCAATTGTAAACTGTTTACCATTTTGCTTTTTGGGGCGGCCGCCTCTAATTTCTAGGACTAGGATGTGACATGATAAGCTCACATAATCAATCAAATAAAGCTCACTTTTAGACCAGACTTAGAATATAATATGATGGTTGGTTATAATATTTTTATAGTGTTGTGTGGATCTTATTCCATATCAAGAATTATAGCATTGCATGCCGTCTTACCTATTTAATTTATATATTCAGAGTCATTGTCATATTATGCGTTGTCAAGCAGATTGGCTGTACTGGGTATCAACGCTAATATATTTTCCTCAATGGGGCCTACAGTCGCTATTTGGGCTAGGTTGCCTATTGAAAAATGGTAATTAAAATTAATACTAGAATACATTTTTGTGGAAGCATAGGGCCTTACAAGTTTTCGTTTTTCGTTTGTGTTAAATTAAATATAATACCAAGTAGGCCATACATATTGCAAAACATACGCGCTTTGCCCCTCCCCCTAACATACGATGTTCCACAAAACATTGTAAAATGCTTTTGGACTCCCCCAACCGAACAAGTGCCAAGGAGGGCCTCGGCCAAGGCCTACACCAATAGGTTTTATGATCGGACAAACTATTGCAGGCCTAACATAAATAGGCTTTCCCCATTGTAAATAATAAACGTCAAATAACAAAAGTATACCTAGTCTAGTCCTAAATTGAAAACCGGAAATCGTAGGCCTTGCTGGCCTAAAGGCGTAAACATTACAGGAAGGAAGTAAAACAAACCAAGTAGTAGGCCTAACCATAATATTATTGGATTGGTGACTTTAAACATTGATAAAAGGAGGGTACCCTTTAACCTATAAAATAAATTCCACCTTTTCATCTCCCACTGCTTTCCTAGCTATTTTCTTTTCATTATCGTAGCAATGTCTTTGAAATAGCCCGCGAATTTTTCAAACCAATCACGTTGCTCGTTACAAGGCGCAATCCGAGCAGCGCCGAACTCAAAACGAACTTGTTGCTTGAACTCGAGTTCAGTTTGATCTCGTCGTGGTGGAACGCGACGGCTTGAACCTAGCTCGTGATCTCGAGTTCACTTGAACCTCTAGATCAACTGAACTCGAGTTCAGCGCGTGTTGGTGCAACCGGCCCTGAGTTAACGTTTATGTGGATTGGCATCATGAAGGATGATGGATGAGTTGTTCCAACCACATAATGGTGAATCTCATCAGCATTAAGTATGTTCCTCTAAATTAGCAGAGCATGTTTATGAGAATGAAAAGTAAACTCTTCCTCAATTACGACGACGTGAGAAACTAGGGCGCTTCAACCGGTTGGTCATATTGCGCCGCTTGTGATATTGAAAGTCAATGGGATGAGTTATTGGTGTGTTTGACGATAAGATTGTTTTCTAAGTGTAACTTATATATAACAAAATAAATGATGATGATTGTAATAGCAAAACAAAAGTTATTTATGTGAAATAAAAACAAATGAATTAAAGAGTGTGAATGATGTTGATTAAATTTAGTTATATAGATTACTTTGTATGAGAAATTTAGAAAGTTTGTCGCCGTTATCATATGATAGAATTTCGTCACCGTTCGTGGTGTCATATTCGTCATCGTCGTCGAGGGGTCGTCAAAGTTAGGGTAAGAGGTTCCCGACGACGACTGCCAGATCACGCCTCTATAGTTTGTTCGAGATAGACATTCTCTCTGTCCACGCCATTTAAGATTAGTGCAATGCCATGTTATGGGCCAAACTCTGATCAGTTTCAGACGGGGGTTATTAATATTAAGGGCGCGTCAACCGTTAGGTCATATTACGCCACTATAGCCTAAGAGATATGGGGAGGAGAGGACAATAGACCCGGAGATGGGTAGGTGGAGTAAAGGGGGGTTCTCACCACGTGGTTGGCATCGTCTTTGTCATCGTTTGTTGTGTCATTGTCATCGTCGTTGAGGAGATCGTAAAAAAAATGATAAATGTGCCCGAAGACGATTAACGCGAGTTCTGGGGAGTAATAATTTGTTTATTTAGATTTAAGACGCGTCAACCGTTAGGTCAATTTGCACCACTCTAACCTAGGGGATATGGGGAGGAGGGTCCCATGCTGGTCAGAACCAGCCACGGGTATAAGGGGAGGAAAGGAGGTTCAAACATCGCGGTCGTCATCGTCTTTGTCATCGTTCGTTGTGTCATTGTCATCGTCGCCGGGGGGTCGTCAAGGGAAGGGGGCAAGGTTCCCGACGACAATTGCCAGATGTCGCCACTAGTTTCGGGGAGTTAAAAAGATACTCTGTTCGAACTAGCTGATGTTTGCGAGGTGGACTTTTTCTCTTAAATCGCCTTTTATGATTAGCAGAGCCATGCTCTGTGATTAGCAGAGCCTGTTTTTTTTGGTTTATTTGGATTAAGGACGCTCAACCGTTTGGTCATAATGCACCACTCTAACCTATGGGGGGAAAGGGGCAGGAGGGGACCATGCTAATCAGAACCAGCCACGGGTATAAGGGGAGGAAAGTGGGTTCTCACGTCGCGGTCGTCATCGTCTTTGTCATCGTTCGTTGTGTCATTGTCATCGTCGCCGGGGGGTCGTCAAGGGAAGGGGGAAAGGTCCCCGACGACGATTGCCAGAGCTCGCCTCTATTTTCGGGGAGTAAAATACTACCCTTCATACTAGCTGATGTTTGCGAGGTGGACTTTTTCTCTGGGCCAATTCTACTCCAGGCCCAGACGGGGAAAGTGTATTCAGAATTAATAACGACGACGTGAGAAACAAGGGCGTTTCAACCGGTAAGGTCATATTCGTTTGGTTGCGTTTATTGGATAAGGACGCGTCAACCGTAAGGTCATAATGCACCACTTAGCTAAGGGGGGTGGGAGAGGGGCATTGGTAGAACCAGCCACGGGTAAGGGGAGAAGGGGGGTCCTTTTTTTTTCAAAAAATTTTTTTTTTAAAAAAAAAAACCAAAAGTATTTAAACCTTAAAAGTTTTTAAGGCCCCCCTAAAAAATTTTTGAAAAACCCCCGGGAAAATTCTTTAAAAAAAAGAAAATTTTAGGCCTTTCCCCAAATGGGGGCCCTAAAAAAAGGGGGCGGGGGGGGGGGGGGGGGGGGGGGGGGGGGGTTTTTTTTTTTTTTTTTTTTTTTTTTTTTTTTTTTTTTTAAAACTTCGGGGGAAGGGGGGTAAAACCCCCGGGGTTAAGTATTAAGGGGCTTCATAAAAGGATGGGGAATTTTAAACCCACATTAAAATTTAATAAAAGGGGGGGGTCCCTTTAAACCTTTTATAAAAAAAAAACCTTTTTCCCCCCAATTCCAGTTTTTTTAGCAACAAAGGGGTTTTTAAACCCCGGGTTTTTAAAATGTTGCTCGTTTAAAGGGAAAACCCGGGGGATTTTGGGGGCCAAAAATTAAAAAAATTGTTTTCAAGTGAATTTAATTAAAAATTTTTTGTGGGGGAAGGGAAACCCCATTAAACCCAAAGTTATTTATTTTTAAAATAAAAAACAAATGAATTAAAGGGGTGGGGGTTTGAGGGTTGATTTAAATTTTTATATTGATTTTTTTATGGGGAAATTTTAAAAAATTTTTTGGTTTTTCCCCCCAATAATTTCGTCACCTCTGGTTAATATTTTTCCCCTCTAAAAATTGGGCAAAGTTTAGGATAAAGGTTCCCCAACCGACGACTGAAAAATTCCCCTTTAAGGTTTCGTTCCTTTGCGGGATGTTGAAATAAGGGAATTTTTTTTTTTCCAAGAATTAAGTTTTTAAAGTGAAACCTTTTTAAAATAAAAAATTGATAGTTTTGAATTTTACAAAACCAAAAGTTTTTTAGGTAAAAAAAAACGAATTATAAAAGAGTTGGGGGAAGGAGGGAAAATTAGCCCAAGTTTGGGTATTAAAATTTTAAGGGGGGGTTTTTTTCCCAAGGGTGGTTTAAAGTTTTTTGTCACCGAATTTGGGGGTCTTTGTCATCGTCTTTGAGGGATTTTAAAAAAAATAAAAGGGTTCCCAAAGGACTTTTTTCGCAAGTTGGGGGGTTTTTTGTTTTTAGTTAAGCTTTTTAACCGGTTAGGTAAATTTTCCCAAACCTTAAATTAGGGGGGGAAAAGGGCCCCTTTTTGGGGGGCAAAACCCTGTTTTAAGGGGAGGAAAGGGGGTTTTTCAAAAGGGGCGAAAAAAACGTTTTTCTTTCCTTGTAAAATTGCCATTGCCGGGGGGTCGAAGGGGAAGGGGGAAAGGCCCCGGGGGGAAAATTTGAAGGGCGCACTATTTTGGGAAGAAAAAAGGGATTCCCCCGGGGGTTTGAAATTTTTGCAGTTGTTTCCGGGGTTTTTTCCCCCTTAAATCGTTTTATAAAATTTAAAAAAAACCAGAAAAAGGGGCCCCCAAAAATTTTAAACCCTTTTTGGGTTTTTTTGGGTTTTTTGGTTTAAGACGCTTTTCAACCCTAGGTAAATTAATGCCCCCACTCAAACCTAAGGGGGGGGAGGAGGGAATGGTTTTGGTTTTTCAAAACCCAGCCAGGGGTATAAGGGGAGGAAAGGAGGTTCTCACATCGCGGTCGTCATGTCTTTTTTCACTTTCGTTGTTTTTTCTTTTGGATCGTCGCCGGGGGGTCGTCAAGGGAAGGGGGAAAGGGTTTCCCGGGCACTTTTTGGCCCACGAAGGCCCAAACCAGCCCTATTTTCGGGGGTTTAAAAAAATACCCTGTTAATACCCGATTTTTCCCCCGAGGGGGATTTTTTCTCTCCAAATCCCCCCCCTTTAAATGTTAGAATTTAAAGCCTGGCCCGGGACCAAAAATTTCCTAACCCTTTTTTATTTTGGTTTATTTGGTTTAAGGACGGCCCAACCTTTAAGGGTCATAATGCACCACTCTAGCCTTAAAGGGGGGGGGAGGAGGTGGGAAAGGGCGGGGGGTTTTGGGAAAGGGGAAAAAAACCCCCCCCCCCCCCCCACCACCCTCCCCCCCGGGGGGTCGAACCAAAGGGAAGGGAGGAAGGGGGGGTTTACGTCCCCTTCGTCTTTTTGGGGGGTTCTTTTCATCGTTGGGTTTTTTGGGGGTATTTTCTCTTCGGCCAAAAACCAAGGGAAGGGGGGAAGGGGAAAGAGGATTGAAAGTGTTCAGTTTAGGGGAGTGAAAACCGGGCCTTTCAAAGCCGGTTTTTAAAGGGCTTTTTTTTTCTTTGGGAATTTTTTGGTTAAAGGAGAGGAAACCCGGAAAAATCAAAAGCCCCCAATCTAACCAAAAGGGGATTTGGTAAAAACCCTATCTTGTCGGAAACATTTTTTTTTTAAGGGGAAGAAATTGGGCGTTGGGGGGTTAAAATTTTTCCAATGCTTTAACCGTTTTTTTTTGGTGCCAAATAATTCCCGGGGATTAAGGGTACCAACAAAAAGGGCCCCGCTTTCCAATCTTTTTAAATTTTTTCCCAAAAAATACCCTCCAAAAAAAATTTTTTGCGTGACTTTTCACAAACCCCTTCTTGGTTACACCCCATATTTACCAAAACCCTAAATTGCCCAAAAAACAAAACAAAAATGGAAAATTTAAAGAAAATTTTCTTTACCCAAAATTTGGCCCAAAAATTTTTTTTGGGTTTTTAAAATTTTCCGGTAAAACGGCTTTTTAAAAGTTTTTTTTTTCCCCAAAATGTTAGTCATGGAGATTTTTTTTGGGAATTGGGCCCCCTTCCAAAAATTTGTCTTGTTTAAAAATTTTGTTTGGGGGAAAGGCCGGGTTTCCCAAAAAATTTTTTTGGTTTTTTTTGGAAACCCCTAACCCCCTTACAAAAACCAAATTAAAATAATTTTAAAAATTTGGGGTTTTCCCCCTTTAATTAGAATTTTTTTTTAAAAAAAAATTTAATGGTTGGTTCATGTTTTGATATTTTATGGGGTTTTTAAAATTTCGGAGGGGAATAGTCAAAAAGTAAATTTGAAAAAAATTGTTTAAAATTAAGGTCGGGGCCCCCCAAATTTTTTTCCCCAAAAAAACGGCCCCTTTTTTTTTTTTTTGGGTTTTTTTTTGGTTTAAACCCCCCAAGGAAAGGTAAATAAATTAAATTTAAGGGATTTGGGGGGGGGGGAAATTTTTTTGTTTTTTCAAAACCACGGGTTGGGGAAAAGGGGGTTTTATTCCCAAACCAAAAAATGTTTTTTTGTCACCCTTTGGCTTCCCCCAAACCCCAAATTTTTTTGGGTTTTTTTTTTAAAATTTTTTGGGGTTCCAAAAGGAGCGAATTTTTACGCATCTGAATCTAACCTGGGGGCCCGTCAAATTTGGAAAAACCTATGTGGGGGGGGGCCCAAAGTTGGGGGCCAAGCTTTTTATTTCCCAAACCCAAGGCTTAGGGGGGGGGAAAAACCCCCCACTGCATGTTTTGGCTTGTTGTTGGTTTGGGAAAAACATAATTTCATTTTTTGGTTTTGTTTTGCAAGCCAAAATTTTAAAATTTTAAAAGGGAAAAAATACGGGGAAACTAAGAAAAATTTGGGGCTTTTAAAACCCCCAAAAAGGCCCAATTCCCCCATGGGGGTTGGGGAAAAAGGAAGAAAAACTTGGCTGGTCAAACCAAAGGCCACCCGGACGTGTAAGGGAAGGGAAATTTTGGGGTTTTTTTTGGAAGGGGCCCCAAAAACCCCCTCCCAAAAAAAACCCTTTTTGCTGTGCGGGACCATTTTTAAAAGTTTGTTAAAGGGAAAGCAAAATTTTAAACAGTCAAAGGGGTCAAAAAACAATGGACCCTTAACCCAAAAGGGGAAGGGGGGGGGAAAGGGAAAGTCCTTTTCTGGCAGCCCAAGCCCGGGGAAGGGGAAAAAGGGGGGGTTCCAACCCCAAACGAACAACCCCCAAAGGGGAAAACCCCCTCACCTTCGTTCCCCACAAACCATATGATTTAATTGTTTGTTTTGAAGGCCGGGAAGGTCTTTTCAATTTAAAAAAGGGATGGTTCCCCTTAACGCTTTCAATTCGGGGGGCCAAAAGGGGTTAGCCCTTTCTTTTTTAAAAGTACCTGGGGGAAAGGGGGGTAATCCCCCGCGTAAGGTTGACCTTTTTGTAAATTTTCCAGTTTTGTTAAGCCCAATTTTTTCAAGGTTTTGGGGAATGGCCCAGGGAGGGATTTTTTGGTTCGCGTTTCTATAACTTTTACATGTTAAAAACCCCTTAAAAAACCCCCCTTTAAACCTTTTTTTTTTAATTTTAGTTTAATAAACCACTTTTTCTTTAAAAAGTCTTTCTTAAAATGCATTTGAATTAAAGTTGTTCCCCCGTTTTTTAGAAACGGCCCAAATTTTAAAAATTCCATTAAAACCAAAAAAATCTTTTAAAACCCCTTTTTTAAAATTAACGAAAATTTTAATTTTTTCAATTTTCAAAAAAAAAAATATTACCTTAATGTTTAGAAATTTCGGGTTTTCCCCCAATTTTTAAAAAATCGGCCCCCCAAATGTCTAAAAAAGAAAAAAAAATCAAAAAAAAAAAAAATTTTTTTTTTTTTTGGGGGGAAAGTGAAATGGAAAGTTTCTTCGTTGTACCCAAAAAAAATAAAAGAAAAAGAAGGATTTAAAGGCCCCTTTTTAGTTTTTAAAAATTTGGGTTAGGGCCCAAATGCCCCAAAAAACAGTAAAAATTAAACAAAAAAACTTTGGAAGTTTTTTGGGTTTTTCATTTAATTTGTTTTATCCAAAAAAAATAAAAAAAAGAAAAGAGTAAAGAAAAAAATTAGGTTAAGGGGCCTACAAAATTGGGAAGGTTTTCTGAACCCCAACCAGGGGAAGGGGGCGAAACTTTTGTTTTTTGGGAATTTTTAAATTTTAATCCCCAAGAAAAGGAAAGAAAATTAGGGGAAGAAAAAAAAATTAATTTTTAACAGGGGTTACACCGATTTTTTAAGGACGAAAGAACGTGGAAACCAAAGGCCGGCGGGCAACCCTTGGTAAATTTTCACACTTTAATAAAGTAATTGTTTTAAAAATTAAAAAAGGTTTAAAGTTTTTTTAAATTAAAATAAAAGGGAAGAGACGTAGAGAAATAAATTGGGGGAAAAGGAAAAAAATTTTAAAGGAAATTAAAGAAAGGTTAAGGGGGAATAAATTTTTTTTTTAAATTAGAAAAAATATAAAAAAAATTTAGAATTTTGTCGCCAAAAAATTATATGGGGGGAAGTTTTAAAATAAAAAAAAAATTTTTGGAGAAATAAGGAAAATTAATTTAAAATTTTAAATGAATTTACAAAAGGGGTTTTGGACATTTTCCCCCTTCTCAAAAACACAAAAAAAAATCAAATTTTTTTGTTTTGGGGCCCCAAGGCATTGGGAAATTTAATAAAAAAATCCAATTTTTTTAAAATAACCCGGGTTCCGGGGAAAACATTTATTTAAAAATTTTAAACATTTAGAATTATGTAGGTTTTTTTTTGTTTTAATAAAAATTTTAAGTTTTAAAACTTTTATAAAAGGTTTTTTATAATAAAAATTTTGCTTCTCCTTTAAACGAACCCATTACTTTTTATTTTTATTTGTTTTAATAATTTAAAATTTTTAAATCATTTAATAGGTTTTTTAAAATTAAAAATATTTTTCCCAAGTCCCCAAAAAAAAGGCACCACAAGCCTGGGTTTTCCCCCCAAGATTTTAAAAATTCCAAACAATTATTTATTTTTTTTTTGGTTTTTTTTGTTTTTTTTTTTTTTCCCCTTTTTTTTTTTTTTATGTTTTTCCGGGAAATGAGTCAAAATCAGGGTTTGCGAGTCAGCGGTTGGAGCAGTTTAAACCCTACATGTTTCAAAGACTTTCCCTTTCCAGACAAAGGGGGATACTTTTGGGTTTTATATCAAAAACGTCAGGGGAATCAGAACGCCCGGGTGGGGAAAAAATTTAGTGTGCTTCTATTTTTAAGGGCCCCCCAAATGCCCCAAACAGTGAATTGATATTTAATACAGGGAAAATTTTTTGTTTTTTTTTAATGTTTTTTTTATTTGTTTTAAAAAAAAAAAAATATAATAAAGAAAGCCCAAAAAGGGTTTTTTATTTGGGGTTAAACCCCTTTTGGCCCAAAATTTTGCGCCACTCAAACCCTAGGGATATGGGGGTCGATGGGCCCATGCTGATCAAAAAACCAGCCCCGGGGCCGGCCACGGGCCAAACGCCCGCGACACCCTTTGGTCTTTGTATCGTTTTTTGGTGTCACTGTCTTTCTCGTCGCGGGGGGGTTCGTCAGGGAAGTTGGCCCAAGGCCCCCGAGGGAATATTGCCAGAGCTCCCCCTCAAATTTTCGGGGAAAAATTTTTCCCCATTTTGCTAGGATTTTACGAGATGGCCCTTTTTCCTTGGAATCCCCCTTTTTTAACGATCAGCAGACCCACACTCCACTGTTTTTGGGTGAACATTTTCCGTTTTGAAAAAACCCTTAGGGGCCCCTTCCCAACCCGGGATGGCCCTTTTTACCCCGCCTGTGATGTTATAGTTTTGATAAATTTTAAACATTTTGGGTTTGTTAGTTTCTTTGGAAATTTTGGGAAAAATTTTAAAAAAAAATTGTAAAAAGGGGTACGCCCATTCAATCAATCAAAATTGGGGCAAGTTAAAACGCTTTTCAATACAAATTGTAATTTTTCTTTGTTAAAAAAAATTAATAAAAATTTTTTAAAACCAAATCAAAATTTTTTTGCTACATTTTGGGTCAACAAAAATAACCCAACACTAGAAATTTATTTCTTTTATTTGCAACCGACGAAAATTTTCCTTTCCAAATTTCTCCAAAATTTTAATCGCCCAGGGGCCCTAATTAAAAGAAATTAAACCTTTAAAAACCCCTTAAGATTTACAAAAAATTTACTTTCCCCTTCAAAAATTCCATGTGTCGTTTTGATTTTTTTTTTAAATTTTTTCCCCATTAACCAAAAATAAAAGACACTTAAAAACCCCCAAATTTTTTAGCCATTAATCCGGGAAATTTAAACTTTCAACCACATGAAACTTCAATTTTTTAAAGAGCTTTTTTAGGCCATTTTTACCAACAGGGACTCTTTCATCTTGTCACCTAATAAACTTTTCACCAGTTTTGTATTTTATAACCTTTTTTTTCCCCCCCTTCATTCATCTTTGGTTTTTTAAAGCCGTTTTTTTTTTTTTTTTTTTCTTTTTTATTAAATTTTTTTCTTTTTTTGAAATTTGTTGAAAAATTTTTAAATTTTAATTTTACGAAACTTTTTCTTTATAGGTATTTAATCTTTCGTATGTGTAACGTTTTTTGTTTTTTTGAATAGTATAATTTAATTTTTTTTAGTTTATTTTTTCCTAACATTTGGGGGTTTTTTTTGATCCCTTTGTTTTTAGAGATAAAAAAAATAAATTTTTTTTTTTTTTATTTGGTTTAAGGGAAGCGCCCCCAAAACCTTTTAGGTCATAATGCCCCCACTCTGCCTAAAAAAATTGGTGGGGAATGGGGGGCCTTTGTGGTCAGAAAAAAAGAAACCCGGGGAAGGTTGGGAAGGGGGGTTTTTTTCCCCGTCCGGCCGTCATCGTTTTTGTCATCGTTCGTTGTGTCATGTCATCGTCGCCGGGGGGGGTTCGGGGGAAAGGGGGGCAAGGTCCCCGACGACGATTTTCAGACCCGGCCCTTCTATTTTCGGGAAAAAAAACTACTTGGGTTTTTTCCTTGCTGATTTTTGCGAGGGGGTTTTTTTCCTCTTGAAATGGGCCTTTTTGGACGATTAGCAGACCCAGCCCCTGGGGCCAAAAATTTTACCCCGGGCCCGGGACGATGGGAAAAATCGCCCCATCGGCTATGTCAAAAGAAAATGTATGTAAAAAAATTTTTAATTAAAATTTGGAATTTTTTTGGGTTTTTTATCTTTTTAAAAAATTTGATAAAATTTGATTTAAAGATTTCCCACCAAAAAAAAAAATATGTTTTGTGACACAAAACAAATTTTAAGTGGGCGGGGGCAACCCTAACCCCCCCACCCACGCGCATTTTTGAAATGCCCTTGCATGGCTTCGCAAAAGGAAAAAAGGGGACTTTTTTGTTGAAAGTGAGTCAACGACGAGTGGGGGAAAAACTGGGCGTTTCCCAACCCCCGGTTTTGGGTCATATTGCGCCGACAGAAAAAATAAAAAAATTTGGATAAAGATTAGTAATGGTGTTTTTTGATGTTTAGTTTTTTTCTATGTGTATATTTAAAACAGCTTTAAAAACGAGGGACGAAAAGTAATAGAAAAAAAATTTTCTTTGCGAAGGGGAAGAAAAATAATTAAAAAAAAAATTGTTTTGGTGTGCTTTAAAAATTTTTGGTTAAATAGTTTACTTTGGATGAAAAAATTTAAAATTTTTTGTCCAGTTATCATTTAGTAAAAGTTTTTTCTTAGTTTGGGAGAGAAAAATTTGCATGGGGCAAGGGCTCATATTGGGACATTCTGCAGCATAGGATGAACGGGGAAGGGGGACATCACTTTTAAAACCCGTTGTTTTTAAAAAAATTTTGGGCCCCGAGGCCCCCTATTACTAAAAAAAAACAAATTTTTGGGGTTTTAAAAACTTCCTCCCCCATCATCGGGTTTGAGGGGCCGATTGGGTTTCCCTCCCCGGGGGAACGTTTCCTTATCACGGCTATGAGTCCAATTTACAATCGCCCTTTAGGGACGTCCTTCTCGAGGGTTTAAAATTTCCCAAATGGCGCTCATTTCCAAAACTTGGCCCCTTGGACTTTAAATTTCCCCCACTTACACATCGCATCACTGCTCCCAAACTTTTTATTTTTCTTTTCCACAAAATTCCCTTTCCCAGCATGATGCATTTAAAACTCCCCCCAAATTGTATTCATGCATGTCTCCGGGCATTTAAAAACCAAAAAATGACGACTTACTATTCACTGTGTTTTTAATTTTACTTTGATTTTCTCCTATGGGTACTTTCCCAATGGTCAAACCTGTTTTCCCACACATACACCCTATACTTTGATAAGGTTTTTGGGTTTTAAAACCCGTCTTGACCCTTGGGCCCTTTTTATCCTCCGGCCCTTTACTTTGGTAAAAACGGAGAAAACATTTTTAAAAGGGATTGGGGGAAACCCCTTTTTGGAAACGGATATTGAAGTTTACCCCGGGGAAACGCCTAAATTTTTTTTTTCGGGACAACCCCGGGAAAAAACCCCTAGGGTTTTTTCAGAGGTTTTGGTTTTTGGGACCCTACCCTCCTTTTTCCCCAAAAGGGGGTTTTTTTATTCAAAACCCTTCCCCGAAAGGGTTTCCCCGGGGACTTGTTTTCAAAAAGTCACCCAAAACAGATAATTTTTCTCCTTTTCCAAAGTTTCAGCATTGAAAAAATTTCTGGATATGCCCTTTGTAACCAAGGCGAGAAAAGGGCAACCCGGGCCCGGTGGGGGAAAACAAAACCGGCAAAAAACCAAATTTGGATGGGTGGGAATTTTTCTAAACCTTTTTTTTAAGTAAGTAAGGTGGCCCCCGGTTTTTTTTAAATTTTTTTATTTACTTTTTTAAAAAATTGTTTGGGGCCGAAAAGATTTTTTTAAAAGAGTCCCTTTCAATGTGTAATTTTTGGGTTAAAAATTTTTTTGAATTAAAAAATATTTTTTTGAAATAGAATGATTTATCTGTTACAAAGGGACTGTTGCCAAAGTTAAATTTTTGCTTACTTAAGTTGTAAAGGGTTTCCCTCTTAAATTTTATTGCAAAAGTACAAAAAATTTAATGGGTTCGTCGTCGGGTAGGTAAAAAATTTTTTTTTTTTTGGTTTATTTGGTTTAAAGGGAAAGCTTTTCAACTGTTAGCCATAATGAAACCACTGTAGTTTTAAGGGGAATGGGAAAAAGGGCCCCATGCTGCATAACCACCACTGATAAGGGGGGGGGGGGGGGTTTTTTAAGGGGGATTTCACGAAAAAGATCGTTTTTTGGCGTGGGGAAAATTTTCCCCCCGTCGACGACCGAAAAGCAAGAGTTTATAAATTAGTATTTGACGACAAAACCGTGAGAAACTAAGATGTTTTTAAAGGGTTTTGGGGTCATTTTGCGGGGGTTTAATGAGTTTTAGTGTGTTAAAATGATTAAATTTTTTTTCAAAGTTTAAAAAGGTTTATTTTTTTTTTTATATTTGGATAAAAGGACTCGCAACCGTTGGGCAAAAATTCCCAACTACCAAAAACCTCGGTTTAAGGGGGGAGGAGGTCCCAAAATGCTAGTCAAAACCCACCCAAACGGGTGGGGGAAAGGGAAAGGGGGGGTTTCTAAACGCGCGGTCGTTTCATCGTTTTTTCATCGCGGATTTGGTTTTTTCGTCTTTAGGGGGGGGGAAAAAAAAGGTTTTCACCGAAGGACGAGGCCAGGGGCTCGCCTCAGGTTTCGGGGGAGTAAAAATACACAACCCCCCTTAGTACCCTGAGTTGCAAAAGTGGATTTTTTTCTCTTGTTCGCATTATACGATTAAAAAGAGCCATTTTTTGGTTAAAATTCAACCCCAAGAAACCAAATTTTCCTTTTAAGAGGGGACTTTAAAATTTTTTTTTAAATTATCTTTTTAAGTTGTAGAATACAAAAAAATGATTAAAGATAATGGTAAAATTATGTACAACAAGAACAAAAAATTTTCAAAAAATAGTTTTTTCGGATGGGGTTTATTTGGTTTATGGACGCGCAACCGTTAGGGGCAAAATGCCCCAATCTACCCCAAAGGAGTAGGGGAGGAGGGCCTATGCTGGTTGGGAACCACCCAAAGGGGTAAGGGGGGAGGAAAAGGGTTCAACGTCTCGGTGTTATCGTTTTTGTCTTTTTGTCGGGGAGGTCGTCAGGGGAAAGGAAAATTTTTTCCCCCGACGACGTTTTGCCAGAGCTCGACTTTCGTTTCAGGGAGAAAAATTCTTCCAATTTTTTACTAGCTGATTTTTTGGGGGACAGGGACTTTTCTTTTGGGAATTTCTACCTTTACGATAAGAAACACCCAAATTGTTCTGGACCAAATTCTACCCCGGGGGCCCGGGAATAAGGAGAAATGGGGAAAAAGAAAAAGGACGAGAGAAACAAGGGCACTGAAACCCCCGGGCCCGGTCACGTTGAGCCGCAAATGATATTTATTTATTTATTTAAAAAGGGTTTTTTTTTTAAAATAGTTTTTGTACATACATTTAAAATAAAGTTAAGTTATGATAAACTCCTTTCTGATGCCCTTTTTATTTCCCTTTAAGTTATCTTTTTAATTTAAATTTTAACAAAATTATTTTGTACTTGTATTAAACTATTGGTTGTTTATTTTTTTTTTATAATATTTAAAAATTATTTGGGAAAAACAATAAGAAATCGTTTGTTAGGGCCTTTTATAAAAATTTAAAAGAGAACATACAAATTTTAAAAAAATTTATTTCCCAAAAACGCTAATACTAGTCTATACTAATATAAAAAATATTCCCCAAATTATTTTAAAAGAATTTTTTAAATTTTTTCTTTGTACACCCTTTCGTTGATCATAAGGGTTTTCCCAAAACTTTTTCCAAAAGAAGTTGCTATTTCCCAAATTGCTCGGGTTTTTCCCAATAAAAAAGTTTTTTTTAAAAACCCCCAAATAATATTTTTTAGCATGTTTTTTTAAACTTAATTTTTTCCACCCCCTGTATGATATATAAAAAAATAAAATATATGTATATGAAAGTAGATTTAAAACAGTTTGTATGTCTGATTGATTTTTAAAAAGGGGTTTCTTGACTACCTTTTCTTTTGTTATTGTTCAAAAAAAGGGGCGCCCTTTTAACATGGGTTTTTTAATAAATAACTTTAGTTTAGATTTAGTATGTTTGGATTAAAGGGCGCGTTTTAAACCCTTAGTTTCCCAAAAACAAACTTAGGCCTTTGGGAAAAGAAGGGGAGAAAAGGGGTGTTCTTTACCGGGCGGGGGTTTTTTTCCGTATTCATGTCCCTCAGGGGGGAGTCCCGAGGGGGGAAAAAAAGGTTTCCCCCACCCCCGGGAAAGACGACCCACCCTACCACCCCCCTTTGTTTGGGGAAAATATTAAACCCCCCTTCTTTCCTTTTAAATTTATTTTTTAAAAAATGACAGAGCCAAAGCTCTGGGACAATTTTTCCCTTTGGGCCGGTAAAATGAGTTATCTCAGCGTTGAAATAAAACAAAATGTTTTAAAAAAAAAATACGTATTTTTTTTTCCCCCCCCCAAAATAAAGGGGAAAAAAATTAGTGTTTTTTTAAAAAAGAACGCCCTGAGGTTTTTCTGAATCTAAAAAAAATTTTGACAGAAATTTAAATTTTTCGGGGGAAAATAACATTCCCAAAGTTTGCGAGATGAACTTCCCGCTTCCAAAAACTTTTTTTATTTCTCACCCAGGGTTTGGGGCCCCCAAAATTTAAACCCCGGTTTTTTTGGGTATTTGGATTAAAAGCGCGGGCAACCGTTGTCTTATTGGGAAAGGTTTAAGCTTTTTTATTTTTGCGGATAGAATTTACCCCTTTCCCCGGGTTTTTTTTTGTTAATATGGGAAACAGAAAAGACATGACAGAAAAAAGTTAGAATTTCCCGGCGCTTCAGCTTGTAGGTCAATTTTTTTCCCCCCGCTTTTTTTTTCAATTTGAAAAATTGAATTTTTTGGTTGTTTTCCCCCCTTTTAAATTTTTGAAATAAAATTTAATTTAAAAAAAATAAATATTTTTTAAAATTTTTTTTGAAAAAAAATTTATTTTGGGTTTTTAGGGGCGGGTCATCCGTTAAAATCCAAAATATGCCACTCTAAAACCAAGGGGATTTTTGGTGAGCAAAGCATGCTTTGGGTTTAAAAACCCCCGAAGGGGACTCGATAACAGAAAAAATATATTTATATCATTTGAAACCAGGGGGCTCAAACCCGGGTGGTCCTATTTGCAAAAAACCTATTTCAGTTTTATAAATTTTTTGGTTTTTTAGAGTTTTTTATTTTTTTTAAGGGTTTTTTTAAAATTTTATAAAAAATTTCAGTCAATATTTACAGAAGAAATTTTAAATAAAAAATATTTTTTCAATACAAAATCAAATTTTTTAAAAAGGGGGCGCGTCAACCGGGTTTGGGCCCAATACGCCACTCAAGGGAGGGGGTTTTTTTGTGAGAATAAACCCCAAATCCCCTTTTGGTCAGACCGGGGGTTCGGGTAGAGGGGGTTTTAAAGGGAGGTCTTTCAGCCTACGACGAAAAAGAGAAAAAAATTAAAAGGGGTTTTAACCCCCGGGTTTGGTAATTTTTGCGGCCCCCCTTGAAAATTTTTACTAATAAAAAGAGTTTTTTTGGTAATTGGTTTATTTTTTGAGATATTTTTAATTTAAGGGGGCCCCGGGAAAAAGTTAAGGTCATAATTTCCAAAAAATCAAACATTTTGATTCAAGTCAATAAAAACTTTTTAATTTCACCTTACCTTTTTGGAGAGGGCTTAAAGTCCCCCTTTTTTTGTTTTGGCCTATTTCGTTTTAGTTAGTGCAGGACACGTTTTTTAATTTTTAAAAAAAAAAAACAAAAACCCTGGGCCCCCCCTAGGCCAACCAAAAAACCCATAATGGGTTTTTTCTTCTCTTTCCAAAACCCGAAAAAAAATTTTTGGGGGGAAAAAATATGGGGGTTTTTACGGGTATTTGGGCAAAGAAAAAGATTTCCTCTTTAGTGGAAAGGGGAAAGGGTTTTACCACAAATTGAAAACGCCCAATTTCACCCAGATTTTAAAAAAAAAAACGACGGGGGGGGGGGGGACCCTGTTTGGTTTCGTCTTAGGGAAAGGGATACACGAAAAATCGTTTCTACATAGGGAAGAGGGGGGGGACCAAAAAAGAAGGAAAATTTGCTTTTATATGAATCGTTTTTAACAAAAAATGGGTAGAAAGTGTTTGGATCCAGTTCGCGCCCAAAAAGGTGTCCTGCAAAAAAAAGTGACCCTAGATATTGGGGAAAATCCCATTTTAGGCTAGATTAGCCCAAATCCCCCGGGGGTCCCCCCTTTTTTGACAATTAGAAAACATCTTTAAATTCCAGTTTTTCAAAGTTAATCAAAATGGGAGGGGATTTGTTTGCAAAAATAGTTCTCCCGGGTTGCCGCCAAAAGGAAAAACTATTTAAAATTAACTAATTTTTTAATTGTTTTTTAATTAATCGTAATTGTTAAAAAAATCGTAAAATTGCGATTTTTATAAGATTAATTTCTCGATTGCGCTCAATTTTACACTAATATATGCATTCATAAAATAAAGGTTTTTGCGAAAAAATCATTACATCGGATAAAGCTTTGTAGGTGTTATAAGTCAAAAAATTTGGGTTTAAAAAAAAAAAAAAAACTGTAAAATTGCGTTTTTTATGAGAAAAATTTTTTCAATTGCGCTCAAATTTCACAAAAATATCTTAGTTCATAAAATAAAGGTTCTGTGCAAAAATCATAAAAATCGAATAAAGCATGTAGGTGATAAAAGTCGAAGAAATTTTTAAAATCAAAAAAAAAAATCGTAAAATTGCGATTTTCATAAAAAAAAAATTTTCCGATTGCGCTAAAAAAACGTGGCATTTCTAAGTTCAGAGATTTCAAAGGCCTCCATAAAATTTCACTCGCAATCGGAGTATGGGTTTAGCCGGGAATCGTGTGGACAAACAGACAAAATCAAAAAAAAGAAAAAAAAAAACATTTCTCGGATTTTTTTCTCCAGTGTAGTGAAATGGAAACTTCGCTTCGCTCGCTTCGCTCGCTACGCTCGCTACGCTCATCCAATTAAAAAAGGGTTTCTTTAAAGTAGTTAGTACATAAAATTTAAATAAAGTTACATGTTATGATACACTCCTACTTGATGCCCTTATTTTACATTAAGATTATCTTTTTAATTCAAATATAACAATAATTATTTCGTATTTAAAGTATTAAACTATTGGTTGCCATCTTATTTTTATAATATTTTTTATATTCTGTTAATCAATAAAAAATCGTTAGTTAGGCCTTATAAAATATTTCATAGAGAACATACAATTTTAACAATTCATTCAATAACGCTAATACTAGTCTATATCTAATATAAATATTCCCAAAGTTATTAATATGATTTAATATAATTTTATCTTTGTACACATAGGGTCGATCATAAGGTTACAATACTGTACCAATAGAAGTGTGCTATCCGATTTGCATCGGGTTTCCTAAAAGAACGTTTAAATTCACAAAAAATTTTTTTTAGCATGTATTTGAACTTAATTCCACCCTGTGATGATTATATATATATGTATATTGAAAGTAGATAAATCAGTTTGTATAGTCTGATTGATTTTTAAACTGTTTTCTTGACTACATTTTCTTTGTTTATTGTTCAAAAAGGCGCGTTCAACATTAGGTCTTAATACATAACTTTAGTTTAGATTTAGTATGTTTGGATTAAGGGCGCGTCAACCGTTAGTTCAAAATACACCACTTAGGCCTAGTGGAAAGAAGGGGAGAAAAGGGGTGTTCTCACGTCGTGGTCGTCATCATCGTCATCAGGGTAGTCAGAGGGGAAGAGGTACCGACCCCCGACGACGACCACCATACCACGCCTTTAGTTTCGGAAAGTATTACCACCCTTCTTTCCTTAAATTTATTTTAAAGACTGACAGAGCCACGCTCTGGGACAATTTTCCACGGACCTGGACTGAGTTATCTCAGCGTATGAAATAAAACAAAATGTTAAATAAAAAATACGTATTTATATTTCGAAATAAGGAAACATTAGTGTTTTTGAAGAAGAACGCGTGAGTTTTTTCTATATTCTTAAAGAAACTGACAGAATCTAACTTTCTTCGGGGAGTAACATTCTCCTTGTTCGCGAGATGAACTTCCTGCCCCCAAGACTTTTATTATTAGCTCACCCAGGTTTGGGGCCAAATTCAACCCTGGTTTTTTGGTTATTTGGATTAAGAGCGCGTCAACCGTTCGTCTTATTGGGAGTGTTTGATGCTTATATTTTTGCTAGATAGAATATTACTCTTTCCTCGATTTGTTTTTGTTAATATGGAATCAGAAACGACATGACAGAACAAGTTGAGAATCCAGTGCGCTTCAGCTTGCTAGGTCATATTTCGCCGCTTTTTGTCAATTTGAAAATTAAATTTGTTGGTTGTTTGCCGTTATATTATTTGAAATAAATTTAATTAATAAAAATAATATATGTTTAAATATTTGTTTGAAAATAATCATTGTGTTTTAGGGCGCGTCATCCGTTAGATCATAATATGCCACTCTAGCCAAGGGGATGTGGTGAGCAAAGTCATGCTCTGGTTTAATCCCAGACTGGGGACTCGCATAACAGAAAACATATATTTATATTCATTTGAAACCAGGGTGCTCCAACCAGGTAGGTCCTATTGCAACACCTATTTCAGTTTATAAATTGCGTTTGTAGAGTTTGATTTTTCATAGTTTTTGAAGGTTCATAAAAATTACAGTCAATATTCACAGAAGAATTAAGTATAAATATTTGTTCAATACAAAATCAATTTTAATAAGGGCGCGTCATCCGATTGGTCACAATACGCCACTCTAGGCTAGGGGATGTGAGAATAAAAGTCCCATTTTGGTCAGCACCGGGTTCGGGTAGGGCGTTAAAAGGTGGAGTCTTGCAGCCTACGAAGACGTGAGAAACTAGGGCGTTTCAACCGGTTAGGTAATATTGCGCCACCTGTGATATTATTACTAACTAAATTGAGTTTGTTGTGTAATTGGTTTATCTTTGAGATATTTTGATTAAGGGCGCGTCAACGTTAAGGTCATAATGCAACACTCAACACATTTTGATTCAAGTCAATAAGAACTTGTCATTGCACCTTACACTTTCTGGAGAGACTTAAAGTCCTCGTCTTGTTAGGCCTACGTTGATTTAGTGCAGGACACTGTTTTTTAATTCTTAAAAACAAAAAAAAACATGCCCCACCTAGGCCTACAACAGCCTACTATTTTCATTTTTCTCTTCAATCTGAACAAATTTTGGAGACAAATATGATTTCTACGGAGTATTGGACATGAAAAGAGAGTGCCTCTGATGATGAAGTAAAGGTTACCACAAATTGATACGCGAATACCACCCAGATCGAAACAAAAACGACGGGGCGGGGGACATGTTCGATGCGTCTTAGGGAGGCATACACGAAGATCGTGCTACATAGGGAAGAGGTGGGACCAACAGAAGGAATGTTTGCTCCTATACTGAACTCGCTGAACAAGTGGCTAGAAGAGTGTTTGGATCCAGTTCGCGCAAACAGGTGTCCTCCGAAACACGTGACCATAGATATTGAACCCCTATTGTAGGCTAGATTAGCAGTCGGTGGTCCACTTCGTGACAATTAGAAGCATCTTGAAATTCCAGTTTACATGTTAATCAAATGGGAGCGATTTGTAGCACAATAGTTCTCAAGATTGCCGCCAGGTTGACAGGTAAGCATACTAGCCTTTAAAACCAAATGATTACTAAATTCCCTTATGCAATAACTTTGTGTTGTTTCTGTTTGTTCAATACCATGCTGCACAAGCTAAAACCATATCAAATAATCCCGTAAAATACTTTATTGCATTAAAAAAGCATAATAGTGAGTACCATAGTGTAAAACATTGTATCCCGTATGCTCCTTCGTGAAGGAAGCCAGGGGCCTATTTTACCTTGTTGATATATGTGTATGTTAGAGATACCAAAATGTCTTGGTGCCACTTTCAAGATGGCGTCATTTAAAAATGGCGGCCATTTTCTTTCAAATCACGATTTTGCTTGTAATTCAGTTAATTTTTATCATATTAGAAAAGTGTTTTGTTATTATTATAGCTTATGTATGCTTTTTATAGTATGTTGATACTGTGTTTCTTGTGTGTGTGTGTGTAAAAGTTTAACTTTAAAGATGGCGCCATTTTGCATCTTTAAAGTCTTTTTTTTAATCTGAATTTTCTTCTGAATCACGTTTTGCTTGTAATTCAGTTAATTTTCATCCTATTTGAATGGTGTTTTGTTATTATTGTAGCGTGTCTATGTTTTTTATAGTACTATGTCGATACTGGGTTTGTATATGTGTAAAAGTTCAACTTTGAAGATAATGCCATTTCAAAATGACATCCATTTTCTTCCGAATCATGTTTTTAGTGGTAACTCCAGTTGATTTTCATCCGATTTGAATTATGTTTTGTTATATTACAATATTTTTGATTTTATGGTTGTCTTTAACGGCTTTCGTTACAAGAGAAAAAATCCATCTCAGCCGGGTATCGAACCCGGGTCTCGCAATTGTGGGTCGGGTGCTAACTCCCATAAGCTACCTAGACTAACGTAATAACTTAATTCACACCATCAATCCCGAAAGTGAAAAGTAAATCGTATCGATAGCTTAAGGTAAAGCACCCGACCAGCAATTGGGAGACCCGGGTTCGATACTCGGCTGAAATCTATAATGCATTTCTGGAATGTTTTCTTTTAATCCAATACACCAACAGGAGTGTTTCCAATGAATGAAACTGAGTAACAACACTCTTCTTCTCTTACTTCAGAGCGATAACATCCCGTAACTAATGTAAATATTCGATAACATATTCACAACATTCATATGCACTTGGTCTGCATACAACACTCTTATTAGCTGTGCACGACAAATAACTGAAGTTTCTGTGGTACCACTCATTGC
Source organism: Sweltsa coloradensis (assembly GCA_024449915.1). Classification (NCBI taxonomy): domain Eukaryota; kingdom Metazoa; phylum Arthropoda; class Insecta; order Plecoptera; family Chloroperlidae; genus Sweltsa; species Sweltsa coloradensis. The sequence goes on along the minus strand of JAMZAV010003179.1, from coordinate 155,808 downwards.
TTCTTCCCCAACAGACATTCAAACACAAACTGCGTTCATGAAGACTTTAGAGAAGGTCATCTCCATTGTTCACGGGTGTCAGAAGAAGGTAGTAGTAACATTGGATATTGGCCTCTATACACCTCTCAAACGTTTGGAATTTGCTCAAAAAGACAACATAAACAAATGGACCCTTTGAACAGGCGAGCTTCACACTATTATGGCACAGTTAAGAGCCATTGGTATGTTCATTGAAGGAACAGGTGTTCCAGAATTGTGGATTGAGGGTGATCTGTACAGCCCAGCCACTGTCAAGCAAATCCTGGAAGGCACACATGTACGAAGAGCATTACACGCTCATAAAATAATACTCCTTGCTCTTTTTACCCTGTATGAGCAAGCATTTTACAAAGAGTTTCCAGATATGAGGTCAGTTTTATGTGAAAAAGTACAAACTCTCATTAACGCATATCATAAGTATAATGACCTCAAAACAGCACATTCCACACTAAATGGAGATTTGGTCGGCAAAAATCTCGGAATTAAGTTTTAAAGCGGCATCAGCGAAACAATACAAAAAGGTTTCTGCCCTTCTTGTATCAATGCAGCTGGAAACCCATTCACATACAGTATAAGTGAGCTCGTAAACATCAATACTAAGTGTGTAATGCCTGTGAAAATAAAGGAAGACATGTGCAATATGGCACATCTGGGTCAAAGCCAATTTGTAAAGTTTACGGAGGAGCGCATTGCTACTGGTAAAGTAAATCTGTGGGACCCAGTTAAAAATGAATCTGAAGACCTGCAAACAAGCAGTGAAAAAAACTGAAACTAAAATAAAGAACACCATCGTTGAACTAAAACAGGATAGACAACTGTTTTCGCATATGCTAATTGTTGCCAGATCACGTCCACAGGTAAACATTCATGGCATCATTATTAATTGCGAACTGTCTGTGATTCCTCGATCAATGTTTGCTCCTGATGGCACAATGTTGCACTGCTCTAACAAGAGCAACTTATGGAGCTCCTTGAATCTGTACCTGATAAATATGAATGTACGCCAGATAGTATGGATGTCCAGCATTTGGATTCTGAAAGTATAATGCATTATAAAGTAGCTGAACACAGTGTTGCTGTAATTGATGGTATGGCAGAGACACAAGCTCTTGACAAACCACAAACAATAAGGAGCTGTTCAGGCTTGCTGACCATTGCGTAAACCGAATCAACAAGAAGTAAGAAAAGTACAATTGTCTTCACTTGATTTTGACACATTCATTGACGACTCTTTGAAACGGTTCACAATGGAACGACGCCAAGGGCACAATTAACCAACGCATTACTGTATTGAGCCACAAGCTTGTATATAAAATGTATCCAAACAATAGCTTCTATCCCATGAAATAACAAAGATGAGCTGTCCAATTTTCTTGCTCTGAAGTTCTTGGAAATTGCAAGAGATGCAAGCAAAGATGTTGTAGTTGCTTGGCGACAAACTGCACAAGGAACTCAACAGGAATATGCATCACTTGGTAGCTCACATGAAGAAGCAGATACCAAAATAATTCTCGGTGCTATTGAAGCTGGAAAAAGAGGAGCCACAAAGGTATGTATACACTCTCCTGACACAGATATGTTTGTACTATGTGTGAACAAGTGTCCTGCATTCCCAAAGGATACAAACTTCATCACAGTCTTTGGAAGCAAAAGGCGAACTATACCCCTTGCATCCATTTACAACAAGCTGGGCAGTCTAAAGGCAGAAGCCCTTATTGGTATGTATGGTCCGGTATGTATGGTCCGGGGCAGATGTAACAGGTTCTTTCAAAAAAAAAGGGAGACTATGCTTCTGGAAGCCCTTTGTAGTCGCCGGAAAGAGCACACTGGAGGCCTTAGCAAACCTTGGCAAAACAAATAAATTATCTGAGAGATATTCTCAGGAATTGAAACATTAATTTGCAACTTGTATGCCCCAAATACTCAGATTACAAATGTTGGGGAGCCTATGTGGTGGCTTTTTACTCAAAAGCAAGTGTTGGGTGAAAGTCTTCCTCCTACAAGCTGATCATCGCTCAGACTCGCCATTGAAAGAGCTCATCTGCAAGCTATGGAGTGGCATAAATTTGACGAACCACATCCAAACTTACCAGATCCAACTCTTAGAGTGGGAGCGCTAAATTAGTCTTTTAGTTACTGTGGCTTGTAGTCCACCAGCTCCTCATTCAGTACTTGAACTCATCAAGTGCAACTGTATAAGAACAAAATGCAGCAGTCATCGTTGCAAGTGTGCTGCTAATTCACTGTTCACAGAAATGCACACTTGGTTTGGTGACAAAGACGTATGTGGAAATATTGCCGATTGCATACCTTTTACCAGCTCAGATGATGAGAGCAAATATGAAGATGAGTGAAGACTTACATAAATGTTATTAAGCACATTTATTAAAAGAATGGTATATTTCCTTAAAATAATAATGAATCAAATCCTTATGTGTTTGTGTTGTTTCTATCAATTTAACCATTGAAAATGCTGTTTTGTCGAACCCTCTAACGAAATACCGAAAATCCGAATTTTCGTTAATTGTTTTTGGTGTAGGCCTAATAAGATAATAGTAAGATACATGAAATGTTGTAATGATAAAGTGTTATGGATTCCATTCAATCTTTAATGCACCAACAATTCAGCATTATTATGTTATTAGCTCGGTAATACAGTTGCCCCAGGTGCCCACCCGGAATTTTGTAGGTTCGGTTTTAAATCCCGGTCGGTAATATTTTTGAATTCTTAATTGTACAGTACAGAATTCTAAAAGCTATAATAATAACAAAACACCATTCAAATCGGATGAAAAATAACTGAATTACAAGCAAAATGTGATTCTGAAGAAAATGGCCGCCATTTTAAAATGGTGCCATCTTTAAAGTTAAACTTTTACACATACATGAAACTCGGTATTGATATTCTTTTAAAAGCATACACAGGATATAATAGTAACAAAACATCAATCAAATCGGATGAAAATGAACTGAACTACACGCAAAAACGTGAAAAAAAGAAAATGGCCGCCATTTTGAAATGACGCCATATTGAAAGTGGCACCAAGACTTTTTAGTATCCCGTCACATATATAAACAAGTTACAATAGGTCCCTTGCTTCCTTCACGAAGGTGCATACGGGACCCACATAGGTCCCTGACTATAAATTAAAACGCCAAATCGCCATCTTGAAATGGGCCGATTGACTCTTCAATTTGCCACGCTCGCGCCTGTGCTGAGGTATAGGAGACTGATAATCTAGCCTACTATAGGGGTTCAATATCTATGCACGTGACATATTTCTTACACTACAAGAGGTTACCCAGGGCTGCTCAAAGAATGAAGTAATACCAACAAAAGTGGTAACACCGGATGGTTCTATTAGAGTAGAGCGTAAAGTATACCATGTACGTGGTCCACCAGCTTCAACATGAAGGCAACCAAGTGAGAAACGAGAAACATACGACGACGTGAGAAACTAGGGCGCTTCAACCGGTTAGGTCATATTGCGCCACCTGTGATATTGAAAGTTGATGAGATGAGTTAATGGTGTGTTTGATGATTAAAATTGTTTTCTAAGTGTATAAATTAATAACAAAATAAAATGATGATGACTGTAATAGCAAAACAAAAGTTATGTTTGTGAATGAAAATAAATAAATTGAAGAAATGTGTATGATGTGAATTAAATTTTGTTAAATAGATTACTATGGATGAGAAATTTAGAAAGTTTATCGCCGTTATCATAATATGATAGCAGTTCGTTATATGAATGGGAGAGATCAAATTGCGTGCGCAAGGCATCATATTTGGTACATTCTGCTAGCATATGATGTACGGTTAAAGGTACATCACATGTGTCACATATGGGAATAACCTTAATTCTCTGGTTAAGAGATATCCGTGAGTTAGGCGTGTGTGGCCTATTCGAATTCTAGACAATACCACCTCTTCTCTACGTGAGAGTCGAGACGCAGGTGGACGAATTTAATTAGTCAGTGTGGGCATCACACTACGCAATTTGTTATTTTGCGGTATATTTGGTCGTCGAGGGAAAGGGGAGGTGTCTCCGACGACAATTGCCAATTTTTTTGGTTTATTTGGATTAAGGACGCGTCAACCGTGAGGTCATAATGCACCAATCTAACCTAGGGGGGTGGGGGGAGGATGAGTGCCATGCTGGTCAGATCCAGCCACGGGTAAGGGGAGGAAAGGGGGTTTCTCACGTCGCTGTCGTCATCGTCTTTGTCACCGTTCGTTGTGTCATTGTCATCTTTGCCGGGGAATCGTCAAGAAAAGGGGGCAAGGTCCCCGACGACGATTGCCAGAGCTCGCCTCTAGTTTCAGGGAGTAAAAAACTACCGTTCATACAAGCTGATGATAGCGAGGTGGACTTTTTTTCTTAAATCGCCCTTACAATTAGCAGAGCCATGCTCTGGGCCAATTATTTTCTTAAATAGATTACTTTGGATGAGAAATATAGAAAGTTTTTTGCCGTTATCATATGATAGAAGTTATTTATAATTATGATTAGGATAGATCAAATTGCATGCGCAAGGCATCGTATTTGGTACATTCTGCTTTTTTTTTGGATTGAGACGACGACGTGATAATCAAGGCCTCTTCAACCGGTTAGGTCATACTGCGCCGCCTGTTATTATGAAAGTTGTTGAGATAAATATGGTGTCTTTGATGATAAAGGGCTCGTCAACCGTTACGTCATATTGCGCCACTCTAGCCTATGGGATGTGTGGAGGAAGGTCCTATGCTGGTCAGAACCAGACACGGAAAAAGTGAGGAAAGGGATTGAAAGCGTGGTTCTCACGTCATGGTCGTCATGGTCTTTGTCATCGTTCATGTTGTACTGGTCGTCGTCGTTGTCGTCGTTGGGGAAGTCGTGAAAGTAATGGGGCTTGTTCCCGACGACGGACGCCAGAGCTCACCTCTTGTTTCGAGAAGTTGGACCGATACACTCCTCTACCTGCCAGCTGATGTTTGCGTAATGGACTTGCACATCCCCTAGGATTAACCACTCATCATCTCGAAAAGCGCACTCTCTCAATATTGAAGGATGTGCCCATAGATCGATTGATGTATCATATTTCTTCTACCCCTTGTTTGGAGTGACCCAGACATACTTAACTTTTGGCGATGCGTTTTTATCAAATTTAATTACATAAATTAGCTAAGCTAAGCTTGAAAGCTTTCAAGAACGTCCGCTAAGGCTCATACGGTAATGGGGACGACGACGTTGACTCCACAGGTTGCTGAAGGGCGATGTCAACATTAATAGAACTCTTAAACAACGACGACGTGAGAAACCAGGGTGCTTCAACCGGTTAGGTCATATTGCGCCGCCTGTTGTAATGAAAGTTGTTAGATGAGTTAATGGTGGGTTTGATGATTAGATTGTTTCCAAATGTAAATCAAACGATGATAATGATGAAAATAGCAAAATTAAATTTATTTACGTGAATAAAAATAAATTAATTAAAGAAATGTGTATTATGTGAATTCTAATTAATAAATAAATTACTTTGGATGAGAAATTTAGAAATGTCCAGGAATATTTCACTTCTGAATTGAGCTTAAGTACATCGTTTAATTGAAATTATTTGGAGTACACTGTTCTTAAAATAAATATTTTAATTTTTAATTTACTAAATAATTTCTTAAATAATTTAAATTTAACAATCAATATACCTGTTCTACTGTTTCAATTTATAATTTAGTCCATCAGTTCTAGTTTTAGGAGTTCGTAAACAGTGACTTTGGAGCCGTCCTAGCAACGAAGCACATAATAAATTCAGAGTTGTTCTGAATTGGCCTGGTTGATTCTAGCGTTGATCCGCGGGTGTTCGCACTGTCCATACCACTGACTGCTATATTTCCTATTAAAAATATCGATCTTTGGTTGGTTATTGCTCTCTCGTCGATTGCGTCGGGGCGTACAGGGTTGGCTTGGCCTCTTTGATTTCCTGTCCTCCACTGAAAATCAGTTATATAACTGAGTGGGTATACTCTTAATAAAATTCATTTATTATTTATTTATAAAATCTACATAATTTGATCGGGAGAGTTCAAATTGCGTGCGCCAGGCATCATGCAAATAATTATTTTATTATTTATTTATTTAACGTCTATCCTATTCAGTTATAAAAACTGATTTACAAGGAGGACTGTTATTTATAAGAATGCGAGGTTTTTATGCATAAGGCCGCTTTGTGGAATGTGACATCATAGCTCTCAACAATCACAACACATAGGAATTTAGTAAGGTTTTGTCCTAGGCCCCGATATCTCAGTTAGAAGAGCATCGGTTCAGTAAGCCGAAAGTTCTGGGTTCGATACCCAGTGCGGGCAAACTTTTACTACAATTGCTTACATTCAGTAATTTAATTATAAGTATAATATTTTTTAGTTGATTATTAATAATAATAATAATTTCTGTTTTTATAATGAATAAATATTTATATAACTTGTTTTAATATAATAAATATTATTTCGCTCTGTTCTAGTACAACAAACATTCATTCTAGGCTAAAGTTTAACGACGACGTGAGAAAATAGGGCGCTTTTACCGGTTAGGTCATATTGCGCTGCCTGTGATAATGAAATGGTCAATACATTTTTAGTTAATTCGGATTAAAGGTGCGTCAACCGTTATGTCATTGCTCCACTCTAGCCTAGGGGATAGGGGGAGGAGGGGCCCATGCTGGTCAGAACCAGCCATGGTTAAGGGGAGGAAAGGGGGTTCTTTGTCATCGTTCGTTGTGTCATTGTTATCGTCGCCGGGAAGGTCGTCAAGAGAAAGGTGAGGTGTCCCTTACGACGATGCCAAGGCTCGCCTCTATTTTCGGGGAGTAAAATACTACCCTTCATACTAGGTGACGTTTGCGAGATTTTGCAAAATTAAAAGCTTGGTCGATGAATTTTTAACTTGGTTGTCATTAGCGACTAACCAAAACATAACCAATCCAAATCCATCGACCAAGCTTTTACTTTTGAATGGCGTCTGTTAATTTTGATATTTCCACATGTAAATGTTTCAATAATATTATTTAATGTTGTATGTTATTTTTGTTTATATATTTATTTCAAAATACAAGTTAGATAATAATATGGATATTGATATATTATTAATAAATATTTATTATTGGATGAGCGTAGGGAGCGTAGAGAGCGGAATCGAAGACTTCAATTACACTGACCCCCCAAAAAATTTAGCTCGGGTGTTTTGTTTTTTGTTTTTTTGTTTTTTTTTTTTTTTGTTTTTTTGTTTTTTTTGTTTTTCCGTCTGTTTGTTCGCTCTCTACCGGGCAAACGGCATGTGCGATCTTAGTGAAAATTTGACAGGACCTTCGTTTTCTCTGAACTTAGAGGTGTATTGTTTTTGGGTACAATCGAAGAAATATTTCTCATGAATATCGTACTTTTACGATTTTTTTCGATTTTAGTGCGATTTTTTCGTCACATTTGGGCCGATTCTGACCAAACAAGTGTGGCTACAACGATCACATTTCACATAGACATTAAGATTATGGTGATGTATTTACCTTTTTGAAAGAGAGAGTTGTAAGGGTTAGCTAGAATTTATAGAAATAAAGGTTTTAATATAAGTTTTTCAATTTTTAGTGCGATATTTTCGTCACATTTGGGCCGATTCTGACCAAACAAGTGGGGCTACCCCGTTTAGATTCCACATGGACATTAAGGCTATGGTGATGTAGTACCTTTTGAAAAAAAAGTTGAAAAAGTTAGTCAGAATCTACAGAAATAAAGGTTTTAATATGAGTTTTTTTAAGTTAATAATACTAATTAACAAGTCACAATAGAAACTTGACAACAATCACCTACAATGCATTCAAAAAGCACTTGCAAAGGAAAAGTGCGAACAAACGCACAAAACGCAAACAAAAAACTTACAAAAAACGCTCATCCATCAACGCGGCGGGACTTTAGCGTTTTCCTAGTTTTAAACAAAATAATGGGTTTGGCCACACTTATAGACCTCACCACTTTATGCAGTTGAGCCACTTGTATCTTCCTTGTTTTCGGCTGGGCCCCTTTTTTGCAAGATATTGCATTTTTATATGGAATATTTATAGTTTTTTTTAGAACGTACAAGGTATGGATGTTAGCATCTAAGTAGAGAAAATTACTTTATTTACAATGATTCAAAATCAAATCTCACTCATCGATAATTATAAGGTTTGTGCATCGCAGTTATAAATTAATAACTCAGAGTTAGTGAAGTCCGTAAAACGACGTAAGAAGCTAGGGCGCTTCAACCGCTTAGGTCATATTGCGCCGCCTGTGATAATGAAAGTTGTTTAGATGAGTTAATGGTGTGTTTGATACTAATTATATATTTTTCTAAGTGTATATATAAAACAATAAAATAATATTATTAGTTGTTCTGATCTTAAATATGTAACTAATGTGGAAATATATTTTTTTGTTTATTTGGATTAAATACTCGTTTACCGTAGTCATAATGCACTACTCTAGCCTAGGGGATAAGGGGAGGAAAAGGCTTTCTCACGTCGCGGTCGTCATCGTCTTTGTCATCGTTCGCTGTGTCATTGTCATCGTCGTCGAGGAGGTCATCAACGGAAGGGGATGGTGTCCCCGACGAAGATTGCCAGAGCTCGCCTCGAGTTTCGGGGAGTAATAATACTCCCCTCTTACTAGTTGATGTTGGCGAGGTCGACTTTTTCTCTTAAATCGTTTTTTACGATTAGCAGAGCCATGCTCTGGGCCAATTCTACCCCGGGCCCAGTTCTTTGGCGTATACTGGACACGGGGTAGAATTTGACCCAGGGCCAAGAATACAGACGAAGTCGTGAGAAACTAGGGCGCTTCAACCGGTTGGTCATATTACACCGCCTGATATATTGTAAGTTATTATTAAAAAAGTGCGCCCCAACCGCGAATCGAACCACAGATCTCCCGCATTCCAGACAGGCGTCTTAACCACTAGACCATCAGGACGGGTACATTTTGAACTCTGAATTGTAGTTGCATTATACATCTGAATGGATGGAACAGTACTGCAACGAATATCTGCTGCCTTTGAACTGACCACCAAACGTTAATTATAATGCCATAACCTTACGCAGGTATGAGCGAGGGTTTTTTTCTCGATTTGGTTAGTCCGAAACACTTTAGCCTAGGGGATGTTGGGAGGAAAGTCCCATTCTGCTCATAACCGCAGCCACGAGTATGTGTGGAAAGGGGGGTTCCCACGTCATGGTCGTCATTGTTTTTGTCATTGTTTAATTGTGTTGTCATCTGAGAGGTCGTCAAGGGAAAGGGGAAAGGTCCCCGACGACGAATGTCAGAGGTCACCTATAGTTTCGGGGGATAAAATACTCCCTTTCTAACCAGCTGATGTTTGAGAGATGGACTTTATTTCCATCCTCGCTTTTTACTATTAGCAGAGCCATGCTCTGGACCAAATTAATCTCAGGCCCTAGATCGGGGAAGTTCAGCCAATTTATTTTTATTTGGAAATGCCAAATTTTGTTCGCAAGGACTAAACAAATGACAAATATAGAGGAGAAATGAGAAATGAGAAATGAGAAACAAGGTCGCTCAAACCGAGTGTAGGTCATACCGTGCTTTCTGTGATGTTGGTTGGCAGGAAGTGGGAGGTAAATAATAACGAATAGGGTTAAAAGATTGTCCACTCACCAGCAGCGTCATAGTTGTGACGTATAGGACATCATGATATCTATACCGTGCACGGACACTTACCTGAAAGCAAAGAAGAACACACATTAACAAACGTCAAGTTAAGTTTTTCTTTTCTTTTTTTCTAGTCAATCGTTAGGTCATAATGCACCACTCTAGCTTAGGGAATATGAGGTAAAGGGGTCCATGCTGGTCAGAACCAGCCACGGGTAAGGGGAGGAAGGGGGGTTTCTCACGTCGCGGTCGTCATCGACTTTGTCATCGTTCGTTGTGTCATTGCCATTGTTGTCGGGGAGGTCGTCAAGGGAAGGGAAGGTGTCCCCAACGACGATTGCCAGAGCTCGCCTCTAGTTTCTGGAAGCTATATACTCACCTTTTACTAGCTGATGTTTGCGAGGTGTACTTTTTCTCTTAAATCGCCTTGTACAATTAGCAGAGCCATGCTCTGTTTGCCATGTTTGGTCATAATGCGACACTCCATCCTAGGGCATGGGGGGCAGAAAGTAGCATGCTGGTCAGTACCAGTTATTGCTTATTGGTAAGGATGAAAGGATTAATTTTTATTGGATGAGCGAAGCGAAGACTTCAATTTCACTGACCACATTAAAAATAATTAGCTCGGGTGTTTTTTGTTTGTTTTGTTTTTGTTTTTTTGTTTTTTTTTTTTGTCAGTTTGTTCGCGCTCTACTGGGCAAACGGCATTGCGATCTAGATACAAATAGGAGGGAACCTTTGAAATCTCTGAACGTAGACTTGCCACCTTTTTGAGTAAAATCGAAGTAATATTTATCATGAACATCGTACTTATGGTGATGTATTGCCTTTTGAAAGAAAAAATTGAGAAAGTTGGCCAGAATCCAAAGATAAAAATGTTTTAAAATGAGTTTTTCGAGGTGTAAAAAATTAAACCAAGAAACAATAGAAACTTGACAAAAATCACTTACAATGCGTTTTAAAAAGCAAGTATTTGGGCCTCCAGATATCTCACATTCTATAATTGTTATCACCATAGCAATTAGTACTACTTTATAAAAATTATCCAAGTAACAAAGATAATTTTGCAATGAAACTTGAAGAAGTAAAGAGATCCCACACATACTAAAAACTTAAATAAGCTCATCCATCAACGCGACAAAAAATAGCGTTCGCGAAGAGGCCTTGTTAAGTTTAAGGTCGCGTCAACCGTCAGGTCATAATGTGCCACTCATTCATAGGGCATGGGGAAGAAAGTCCCATGCTGGTCAGAACCAGTTATTGGTAAGAGGATGAAAGTATTTATTCAGTGTAAGGGCGCGTCAACCGTTAGGTCATAATGCGCTACTCTAGCAGAGTTAGATGTTCCTCCCTCCCAAGGTCAAGCAGACGACTCTGTAAACGAAGCACGTGGTGCACCTTGCTTTGCAGCTGTGACTTGTCAGTTTCCGGGCTGCCCAGAAAATATGTAACTACGCTCACCACTACAAAGTACAAACAAACATGGTTTACACTGTCTTCTACTTTGCAAGTATTTCTGATTGACTTAAGCTTAAGACAACGTGAGAAACTAGGGCGCTTCAACCGGTGAGGTCATATTGCGCCGCATGTGGTATTATCAGTAAATGGTATGTGTGGATGTAGATTAAATTATGTTTAAATAAGTTACTTTTAGTGAGAAATTTTGAAAGTTTGTCGTCGTTATCACAATTATGATAGAAGTTCGATCGAAGCTAGTAGTGTAAGACTTTGGTTTATTGGATTAAAGGACGCGTCAACAGTTAGGTCATAATGCATCACTCTAGCCTAGGAGATTTGGGGAGGAAGGGCCCATACTATTTAGAACCAGCCACGGTTAAGGGTGGAGAGGGGTTTCTCACGTCGCGGTTGTCATAATCTTTTGTCATCGTTCGTTGGGTCTTTGTCATCGTCGCCGGGGAGGTCGTCAAGGGAAAGGCGAATTGTCGCCGAAGACGATTGCCAGAGCTCGCCTCTAGTTTCGGGGAGTAATATGTTTGCGAGGTAGATTTTTTCTCTTAAATCGCCTTATATGATTAGCAGTCCCATGCGGTGGGCAATACAAATTCAACCCCGGGCCCAGACGGAGATAGGAGGGATCAAATAAGGGGATTAATCGAATTACGTGCGCAGGGCATCATATTTGGCACATTTTGCTAACATATTATTTATGATACACGGTAAGAGGTACATCAAGTGTGTCACATCTTTAAACATGGCCTCCTAACAGTCTCCTAACTGACTCTAAACCTCTCCTCTCGCCAGCCGATGTTGAACGAGACAAAGATGGCTCATCCTCGTCTTACGGCGCAGACAGGTCTCGTCTATAAAGATTCAGATAAACAAACTCCTACATTGTTTCAAAGAGTTTGTTGAGGATATCGTTGTCTTGGCTGCACGTCTTGAGTTTATTAGCTTTGAGCTACAAGAGTCGGAGCTTTAACATGAGAGTGCATCAACATTCATCAAACAAAAGTTATTTATGTGAATATTTTGTTATATTTGGATTAAGGACACAACAAGCGTTAGGTCATAATGCACCACTCAAGCCTAGGGGATATGGGAGGAAAGGCCCATGCTGGTCAGAACCAGCCAGGGGTAGGGGAAGTAATGGGGGGTTCTCACGTCACGTTCGACATCTTTTTTTCATAGTTCGTGTAAATATAGATATCGGGTTTGATGAGAATGAAGTTGGAAAGTTTGTCGCCGTTATCATAACTAGGAGAAATTCGAACTAAGCCAGTTGTTTAGGGATATTGTTGTGTACTCTGCTTCGCAGCTCGACTTGACTGTTTCTGGGCAGCCCAGAAATGGTAAAGTAACTACACACACCACAAAGTACAAACATACAGGATTTTCATTGTGTTCCTCATAGACATGGGACTAGATGGCGCCGTGAGAATCTAGGGCGCTTCAACCGGTAAGATCATATTGCGCCGCCTGTGATATTGTAAGTTATTGAAATGAGTTTATGGTGTGTTTGATGATTATAATGTTTATTAGTTCAAAAATGAAAAGAAAACGATGGAGATGAAAGAATAGCAGAAAAAAGTTATTTAAACCAAACATTCAATGTGTTTGAAGTGGATTAAATTATGTTTAATTATTTTGGTTTATTTTGATTAAGGACGCGTCAACCGTTAGGTCGTAATGCACCACTCTATAGCCTATTAGATATGGAGAAGAGGGGCCAATGCTGGTCAGAACTAGTAACGGGTAAGTGGGAGGAAGGGGGGTTTCACAAGTCGCGGTCGTCATGGTCTTTGTCATCGTTCGTTGTGTCATTTTCATCGTCGTCGGGGAGGTCGTCAAGGGCAGGGGGTGGTGTCCCCGACAACGATTAAAAGAGCTCGTCTCTATTTTCGGGGAGTAAATATATCATTTTACAGCTGATTTTTGCGAGGGGGACTTTTCTTTAATCGCCTTTTACGACTAGCGGGAGCCTGCTTTTGGGCCTTTTCTACCCCGGGGCCCTAGACGGGGAGAACCCGAATTCAAAAAAAATTCCTCCACTAACGCGGACTGCCAAGCAGACGTCAGGAAACGAAGCCGTTACACTCCCTTTTGAACCCCCCATCGCTCTATAACCAGCGGTATATGTGTTTTTTAGGGCTAACGGTCACCCATTTCCACTTCCCAGGCCAAAGGTTGTTTAACTTCGTGATAAAGTGGGAAACCGGCTAAGCGCCCCCGCAGCAAAACCCTGGTTAATTTAAATCATTCAGACATATAGAAAACGCAGTTCCATAGAAATTACCATGTCTGGAACTTTTTATTTAATAATTGTAAAAGACGCTCGGGGGCATGTTTTATAGTCAGAAACAGTCACGGGTAGGGGGGGGAAAAGGGGGGTTCATTTCTGGTCGTGTGTCAAGTCTTTCCGGGTGTTCGCACTGCCATCCACTGATTGTTTAGTTCCTATAAAAACAATAACGATTTTTGGTTTGTTTCGCTCACTCGTCGATTGCGTCGGCGCAACGGTTGGCTTGGCGATTTTTTTTACGTCCCCCACTAAAAAATCATTTTTATGACTGAGTGTGTAGACTCTAAATGTGCCAGTGATTTTGAAAAGATAAAGAAATCAGTTAATGTGTATGTATTTTAAAGGTTTTTTGTTTTTTAAGTTTTTAAAATTTTTTTTTTAATTAGATTAAGGGGGCGTCAACCCTCAACGTCGGGGTTTATAAAAGGAAAATTTCAGCTAATATGTTTGTAATATTTTTGCAATCTAGTAGTAATAAATTCCCCCACCAACACGCTAAAATTTTGCCCTCTACTATGTTCTGGTGTGCACCACCTCCAGCCCGGGGGTCGCAGTTAAAGTACTCAGACACTTACCCAAAACCCCTCACCCCAAAACAGCTAAATCTTTGTTACATTTTGGTGTGCACCCCCTCCCGCCCGGGGGGGCGCAGTTTAAATGTGGCTCAGACCGCAACAACGAGAAAACACGAGTTAGGGACAAACAGTAGAAACAGTGGCGTATCCAAGGGGGTCAGGGGGAAAACCCGGATACGCCCTGGGATAAAAAATATTCTTGTATCTTAAAGGAGCTATTACCCCCAAAATATATTTTTTTAACCGCATAACTGTGATAACTGTGATTTAAACGAATTTTGTTTTTATCATCCAAAAATTTGAGAAAAATTGGCTTTTATAAATTTCTTTAAAAGTTTTAACCTGCTAATATTTTTTACCAAATAGATACTAGGAGAGCCGTCCCAAAACAAAGGATGGCCCTTTATAACATCGTGTCTTAAAACTGTGCCCAACATACACTCAAAATCGCAAAACTATGCATTAAAAATCAAACACCTTCTGGTAATAAACATATTTGGACCGAACCACTTGTTCCAATAACAAATAAATAATTATATAGGATTTACAGAAAAGGCTGTGGAGTAAGTCAAAAATATCCCCGTCGTGGGGACAGGTCCGTCGTGCATTTTTTTTAAAAATTCTAATCCATTATCCGTGCAACCGAGGAAAGAGACGAAACTGTTTCAGACGTGGATAAGCATAATGAAGATATTGTAGATCGTTCGTAGACGACAATAGTTTGTTGTCGCGAGGACCACTCGAAAAGATCTCCACCAATGAGTATTTATTTAGACACTAAACATAGCACTTGTCACGGGCAATGTAAACAACACTGTGACCTTGTACACGATACAGGTGAAGATGTAATTGAAGGGGAAGATGAAGACGGAGACGACGACGTGAGAAACTAGGGCGCTTCAACCGGTTGGGTCATATTGTGCCACTTGTGAACGAAAGTTGATGAGATGAGTTAATGCAGGTATGTTTGATGATTAGATTGTTTTCTAAGTGTATAAATAGCAAAATAAATTGATGATGAATGATGATGAAAGTAATAGCAAAATTAAAGTTATGTAAGTGAATGAAAAAAAATGAAAGAAATGTGTAAGATGTAAATTAAATTTTGTTAAATAGATTACTATGGATGAGAAATTTAGAAAGTTTGTCGCTGTTATCATACGATAGAAGTTCTTCATATGATTGGAAGAGATCAAATTTCGTGCGCAAGACATCATATTTGGTATATTCTGCTAGCATATGATGCACGGTTTATGGTTCATTACATATGTCACATATGGGAATAACCTTTTCTCTGGTTAAGAGATATCCGTGAGTTAGACGTGTGTGGCCTATACGAAGTCTAGACAATGCCACCTCTTCTCTACGTGAGAGTCGAGACGTAGGTGGACGAATTTTACTATCAATGTGGGCATCACACTACGCAATTTGTTATTTTGCACAACATCCCAAGATGCGTGTCGCAAATCCAACAATCTTTGCTTAAATCCACTCTTGACATCTGGAACGGGAACTAGATTGAAATAACGTCGCGCACGCTGGGAAGCTTCCTTAGCAGCCCGATCAGGTGTTTTTTCCCTCTATGCCCACGTGTCCAGGTATCCAATAAAACTCTATTATAGAACCCTTAGAGTTTAGTTTCTCTAAATAGAATTGGACGTCTTGTACCCAAATGATGACTTGAATGAAATGAGTGTTATAGCTTGAAGTGAACTTAAGCTATTTTTGGGTTATGGGTGGGTGGGTTATGGGTAGAATGTGGGTGTTTTTACCTCGCAGTCCTGTAAGAGTATCGTCTTTGTCATCGCCGTCAGGGAGTTTCAAAGGGAAGGTGTTCCCGACGACGCTTGCTGGAGCTCGCTTCTAGTTTCGTGGACAAAAATCTCCCCTCTATCAGTCTAGCTGATGTTTGCGAGATGGACTTATTCTCATGAATCGTCTTTTACGATTAGCAGAGCCATGCTCTGGGGCAAATTCAAACCCTGGGCGCAGGGGGAACTAGCGACATACAAGTATAGGTATAGCTCAAACAAAGAGACAAATGCTTCGACGACGACGTGAGAAATATGGGCGCTTCAACCGGTTAGGTCATATTGCATCGCTTGTGAATGAAAGTAAATGAGAGTAAATGGAAGGTATGTTTGATGATTAGATTGTTTTCTAAGTGTATAAATTGTTGTTTGATGTTGAGACAAATGCTTGACGACGACGTGAGAAACTAAAGTGGATATTTGGATTACGGACGCGTCAACCGTTTAGGTCCTAATACACACTCTAATCGGCTCCAAGGTCATAGGCCTATTGCGCCGCCTGTGATAAAATAATTTATGAAAATGAGTAAATGTGCGTTTGATTAAATTAAAATTTAAAATTTTTATTTTTTTTAAAGGCGCGTCAAAACCCTTAGTGATATTAAGTTTCTCTAGCTAAGGAGATGATGGGGGGAAAGGCAATGCAGGTGTGAACAAGGGGGACAGGGAACATTTTTTTTAGGGGGACGGCTGGATTTAGGGCGCATCAACTGTAAAGGTCATAATGCACCACTCTAGCCTAAGGGGGGGGGAGAGGAGGAGCCCATGCTGGTCAGAACCAGCCACGGGTAAGGGGAGGAAGGGGGGTTTCTCACGTCGCGGTCGTCATCGTCTTTGTCATTGTTCGTTGTGTCATTGTCATCGTCGCCGGGGGGTCGTCAAGGGAAGGGGGCAAGGTCCCCGACGACAATTGCCAGAGCTCGCCTCTAGTTTAGGGGAGTAAGATCCGCTCTTTCTAGCTGATGTTTGCGAGGTGGACTTTTTCAAATTGAATCGCCTTTTAAAGATTAGCAGAGCCATGCTCTGGGCCAATTCTACCCCGGCCCAGGGCGGGGGTCGTGGTGTCATTGTCTTTGTCATCGTCGTGGGGGGGTCGTCAAAGGAAGGGGCAAGGTCCCCGAGACGAATTTCCAGAGCTCGCCTCTATTTTTGGGGGGTAAATTACTAACCTTTCATACTAGCTGATTTTTTTGCGAGGAGGACTTTTTCTCTTTAAATCGCCTTGAAAGATTAGCAGAGCTATGCTCTGGGTCAAAACTACCTGGGCCCCGACGGGATCTACTGGTGTCAGTCACCAAGATTTGGTAAGTCCTTAGCCTACTGGGGTTATTCAACCCTAACTTAACTAAATAGATTATTTAGGTTACTAGTTATGAACTAACAAAGTAAAAATAAATGATAAGAACCCTCGGACCCGAACAAAATTGAAACCCGATTGGGGTGTTTACTAAACTACGTGGGAAACTAGGGCGCTTCAACCGGTGGGGTCATATTGCGCCGAATGGGATATTGAAAGTTTATGATATTAGTGTATGGTGTGTTTGATGATTATATTGTTTTCTAAACTGTTTATAAAAGAAACAAAAATGATGGTGCCGATATTAAAAGCGAAAGAAAAAAATATTTATTTGAATGGAAATAAATAAAGAAATGAAATGTGTTTGAAGTGAATTAAACTTTGTTAAAGAAATTACTTTGAATGAGAAATAATATAAATTATAAATTGGTTATTGGGCTGGACACACTAATCTAGGTAACGGGAGGAGAACAGGCTCGTGCAGGACAGATCCAGCCACAGGCAAGGGGAGGGACAAGGCTGTATCTTACGGCAGGCTTGTCTTCGTCATGGTTTGTATCTTCCGAGTCATTGTTGTCGGTGTGGTCTTCTTGTGGTTCGGGTGAGGGGTTCCTCGCAAAGACTGCAGGCTAGCCTTAGTTAAATGGAGTTCAATAGACCAGTAACTTATAGCTTGCTATTGCGAGATGAACTTAGCGTCTTGTCTCCCTTCTATAAGATTTGGGATTTTGATATTACAATGGATTTTAAAAATTTATTTGGATCAAGGGGTTCGTCACCCTCCGGTCATAATGCGACACTCTTGCCTAGGGATGTGGGAGGAAAATCGATGCTGGTCAAACCGCCACGATTGGGAGGGAAAGGGAGGTTCCTAACGTCGCAGTCGTCATTGTGTTTTTGTCATCGTTCAGTGTTGTCAAGTTCGCCCGTTTTCGGGGAAGGTCCTTCAAAGGCCAAGGGGGAAGGCCCATACGAAAGACCGCCCGGGGTCGCTCTAGTTTTGGACGGGACCATAATAACGTATCACACGACACCATGAAACTGGGTGATATCTAATTAACATTAACCTTAAAATTTAATTTTAATATTTAATGACTTGTTGGTCATACACTATCTTTTAACTATCTTCAATATACTGATACTTCAACTAACGGCGAAGGTATTTTTCTACTATATATTATGCATCATCGCAGAATCGAATTTGGAAGACGGCGAAGAAACTAGGGCGCGTAAACCGTTAGGTAGCACTGAGCGGCGATTATATAAGACATAGCGAGCGACGTCTCCACTTTACTCTTAAGGCTCGAATGTCTGTTTTTTTTTCTCGTTACGGGTTCGGTACAGGTCGCCCGTTTCTCTGATCGACCGAAAATTTTGCACACATGAACATCCCACCTATGCGGGTTTCTGTATAGTTTTTGAACAAAATCTAATCGTTGGTTATAAAAAATAAAATAGAAAATAGAAAATAAAAAATGTTCCGATCGTTATGAAATTTTGCATGGTCAATAAGTACACCATTGTCTCCTATTTTCCAAATTTTCAGCTAAATCTTTTCAAGACCTAAGTAGTGTAGATAGAAATAAAAAAAGTAACGTTACCATGGCAACGAAAAGTCGCACGAAAATATTCATCACTATCCCACTGCCACCTAAATGTTATCAAACTACTATCGAGGAAGCAGTGTATTATTTTTTTTTACCAAAGAGTTAAAATAGTTTTTCCAAAGAAATGATGTCAAGGTCCTCTAAATGGCGGTGGATTTTATCCATTCTCTCCTATTTTACAAACTTCAGCAAAATCGGTCAAGACCTTAAAGATTTATTGGTATGTAACATTATGGGAATGTCGTACTCGGGTGGGTGTTGCGCGTACCGGTGCTCGCTCAACAACGCGATGGGACTTAAGCGTTTTCCTAGTTATATTATATTAAGAGTTTAACAATTTGAATACAAAATCAGGAGAAAATAAAAGTAATTTAATAGAGAGTCTGATTCCAATGTTTGTACGTGTTTAAATCTTTTATGGGCGCTTCAACTGAAGGTAAAAATGCCCACTATCCTGTAGGCTGAAAGTTTTTCACATCGCAAGCCAGAACTAGCCTCCATTTTTTGGGAATATTATACTGCCCTAAAACGAGATAACTTTTGCGAAATGAACTGAGCCAAAGTATTCGCCATTAACGATTGACAGAAATTGCTCTGGGCATTTTTTTAAACCCCTGTCTTAGACAGCTAATCAAGCCCATTCTAGCCTTAATATCCATTATCTGGGACAATACCCGGCCGGCTTGGGTCGCCAGTATTGCCACTTTGAAAAGAATTGAAGTTGCGAAAGAAACTAGGCGCTTCAACCGGATTGGTCATATTGCGCCGCCTGTGACATGAATAATAAGTTAATAGTTTGCTTTGTTGCGTGTTTGATGTTTAAACTAAAGTTTTCCAAGTGTGTAAATGTAAATAAATAGATAAACATGAACGAGATAATAAAAGTGGTTTTAAGTTTATTTGGGATTTAGTGTGTTTCAACCGTAAGGTCGTGATGCGTCACTCGAGCCTGGGGGATATGGAAAGGACATTCCATGCTGGTCAAAAACCAGCCATCGCCGTTGGACTGCTTCCGTCGTTGTTTTCAAAGTCTTTGTCATCCTTCGTTGTGTATTGATCGCGTCGAGGAGGTCGATTAAGGATTGGGGAGGTGTCCCTGACAGCGTTTGCCAGAGTTTTGCCTCTAGTTTCGGGGAGTTATATACTCCCCTCGTACTAGATAATGTTTGTGGGGTGGATTTTTTCTCTTGAACCGCCTTATACGATTAGCAGAGCCATTCCCTGGGCCAATTCTACCGACAATAATTTTTTTTGTTTATTTGGATTAAAAACGCGTCAACCGTTAGGTCACAATGCACCAGTCTAAGCCTAGGGGATATGGGGGGAAGGGCCCATGCTGGTCAGAACAGCCACGGGGGGAGAAAATGGGGTTCTTACGTCGCTGTCGTCGTCGTCTTTGTCAACGTCATCGGTAGTTGTGTCTATTATTGTCATCGTCGTCAGAGATGTCGTCAAAAGGGAAGGGGAAGGGTTCTCGGACGACGATTGCCAGAACTCAACTCTAGTTTCGGGGATTATACGCGATCCCTACATACCGCTGATGTTAACGAAATGGACTTCTCTTTCGTAGCCTTTAATGATTACCTGAAGCATGCTCGGGGACAATTTTTCCCCTGGCCCAGAGGGTGGCTGTTAACGTAAATTGTTTAGTAACATTTTTTAGTTTAATTTTGGGATTTAGTCCGCGTAAAACGTAAGGTCATAAAGCGCGCCTCTATCCCAGGGCATTTGGGGAGAAAAAGCCCATATGGTCAAAACAGCCATCGGTAGGGGGAGCTAACGGGATAGTTTTCACGTCGTAGTCGTCATTTTTTGTCATAGAACGTATTGTCATTGTCGTCGTCGTCGGGAAGGTCGTCAAGGGAAGGGGAAATGGTTCCCGACGACGCCCAGCAAAGCTCGCCTTGATATTCGGGGTGCATGATATACTTTCCTACAAACTAGCTGCGATCATTGCGAGATGGACTCTTTCATTTTCCTTACCTTTACGGTTATCAGATCCATGCGAACCAGTTTTCGTGAAATTTTGCTTTTTTTTAAGTAAGAAAAAAAATATATCATAAGATATGTTATAGACGACGTGAGAAACTAGGGCGCTTCAACCGGTTAGGTCATATTGCGCCCGCCTGTGAATGAAAGGAAATGAAACGAATTAATGCAGGTATGTTTGATGATTAGATTGTTTTCTAAGTGTATAAATAACAAAATAAATTGATGATGAAGAAAGTAATAGCAAAATAAAAGTTTTGTATGTAAATGAAAAGAAAGAAATGTGTAAGATGTGAATGAAATTTTGTTAAATAGATTACTATGGATGAGAAAATTTTGAAAGTTTGTCGCCGTTATCATATGATAGAAGTTCTTCATATGATTGGGAGAGATCAAATTGTGTGCGCAAGGCATCATATTTGGCACATTCTGCTAGCATATGATCCCACGGTTAAAGGTACATCACTGTGTCACATGTGGGAATAACCTTTTCTCGGGTTAAGAGATATCCGTGTGTTAGGCGTGTATGGCCTATACGAATTTTAGATAATGCACCGTTCTATAGACTAAGGCATGGTGGAAGGACACAACTTTGCTAGTCAGAACGAGCCACGGACTAACCCTTGCCATACCTTGAGCAGAAAGCTAAAGAAAAACACACAAGAGAAACCAAGGCGCTGCAACCGGGAAGGTCATATTGCATCGCCTTACCTATATTGAACCAATAAAGATTTTTTGTTAATGGTCATATAATCTTATCTAAGATTGAATTTTCGTTTAGAGTTTAAAGATTTAGTTTATTTGAATTAAGGGCGCTACTCTAGGCAAGGGCTATGGGAGGAAAGTTTAGAGGTTTGAAAAATCGGGTTCGTCAAAATTTGCCATCGTTAACGTTATTATCGTCGTCGTGATCAAGGGGACGATGACGACGTGAGAAACTAGGGCGCTTCAACCGGTTAGGTCATATTGCACCGCCTGTAAATGAAAGTAAATGAGAAGAGATAATGCAGGTATGGTTGACGATTAGATTTTTTTTCTAAGTTTATAAATAACATATTAAATTGATGATGAGGGAAAGTAATAGCAAAATAAAAATTATGTGTGGTGAATGAAAAGTAAAGAAAAGAAAGAAATGTGTAAGATGTGAATTAAATTCTGTTAAATAGATTACTATGGATGAGTTTTTTTTTTGTTTATTTGGATTAAGGACGCGTCAACCGTTAGGTCATAATGCACCACTCTACCCTAAGGGGGGTGGGGAGGAGAGGTCCATGCTGGTCAAACCTCCCAAGGGTAAGGGGGAAGGGGGTTTCTCACGTCGCAGTCGTCATCGTCTTTGTCATTGTATTTGTGTCATTGTCATCGTCGCCGGGGGGTCGTAAAGGGGAAAGGGGGGCAAGTTCCCCGACGACGATTGCCAGAGCTCCCCTTTTAGTTTGGGGAGTAAGATACTATGCTTTTACTAGCTGATGTTTGCGAGGTGGACTTTTTCTCTTGAATCGCCTTTTACGATTAGCAGAGCCATGCTCTGGGCCAATTCTCCCTCGGGCCCAGACGGGGTTACTATGGATGAGAATTTAAAAAAGTTTGTCGCCGTTATCATATGATAGAAGTTCTTCATATGATTTGGGAAAGTTCAAATTGGTGTGAAAACGCATCATATTTGGTACATTCTGCTAGCATATGATGTACGGTTATGGTTCATTACATGTGTCACATATGGGAATAACCTTTTCTCTGGTTAAGAGATATCCTGAGTTGGACGTGTGGGGCCCCTATACAAGTCAAGACAATACCACCTCTTTCTACGTGAGAGTCGAGACGTAGGTGGACGAATTTTGTTAGTCAATGTGGGCATTACACTACGCAATTTGTTATTTTTCAACACATACCAAGATGCTTGTCGCAAATCCAACAATCTTTGCTTGTATCCACTTTTGACATCTGGAACGGGAACTAGATTGAAATCAACGTCGCGACGCTGGGAAGCTTCCTTAGCAGCCCGATCAGCGTGTTCATCTAGAAAGTGAAGGAATGTGACCTGAGAACAAGCGCGCATTAACCTGGTGGGTCATTTTGCAATCACTGTGATAGTTGAAGTTAATACATTTAATGCAATGGTTGTTGACTATTTTGCAAAGTTATGAAATTATACATATTTTCAAAATAATGAAAATTATAATTAGAGTAGAATTAAATTCTGAAGTAAATAATGTTTATTTGTAAATTCTTCATTTATTTAAAAAAAAACATTAGAATGTGTTAATTAAAGAAAAATTGTATAAGGGTGCGTCAAACGTTAAGTCAAAATCCGTCACTCTAAACATAGTAGATATGGGGCGAAAGATCCCCTGCTGGTCAGAACCAGCTACGGCCCGGGGGAGGTAAGTCTCAGGGGTTTCACGTCGTGGTCGTCATTGACGCGGTGAGGTCGTTAAGGAAAGGGGACAAGTTTCCGACGCAGACCGTCATTTGCTTCTAGTTTCGAGGAGAACTCATATTCGTCTGCTAAGGTATTCAATTTTGTTTCTTGAAAAGAAAACCGACTAGATTTGTCACTCTTTTGAAAATATCATCTTTCTCTGGTTCACCAAAGGAAAAGTCTCCCGGGGTTTCCCCATTGATTGACATGTCTATTATAGAAAAAAGTGTCGCAAAAATAGTAGCTTAACCACTTTTAGTTACTACGCTTAAGCTTTTTTGGTTTGTAAAATAGGCGCACTTAAAGAAACTACAGCCGGGCCTCACTGACGACTGTCAGCCAGACGGAATTTTTTACTAACCTCACTTCTTATTGTTATTAAGTGTAGATTTGGTTTATGTTTTTGCTGAGTCGGCGGACGAATTATACCAGCTAATGTTTGTGAGAAGTTCTTTATACGAATCTGAGTGGTACCCAATAAGGACTTGAAAATTAATTGCGTACGGGTTATTAAATTGAATGTGTTTGATTTATTTTATATTGATATAAAAATTCTTCTAAGATTGAAAATTTTGATTGTATTGGAAACCATGAAGTCATAATGCGCCACTCTAGCCAGAAGGATAAAGGGAAGAAAGTCCCATGCTAGTCAGAACCAGCCATGTTTTAGGGAGAAGAAAAAGAAGGTTCTCACGTCGTGGTCGTCATCGTCTTTGTCATCGTTGTGATATCTGGTAGTTGTCGTCGGAGAGGTCGTTGTCTCCGGCGATGGGCTATCAGAGCTCGTTCCTAGTTTGAATAGTTGTTTACTCCCTTCCGAGCTATGTCTCTTTCCACGCCTTTTTTTAACAATTAGTAGAGCCTTGCTCTTGGCCTACTCTACCCCCGGGGCCCCGACGGGACACCGCGACCATGTTTGTTAATTTTAGAACAAAAACCCCTGTACAGCATATTGTTTGAGTTGGCAATATTATTATCGTCTTTAGACGCAAACCGACACCGTCATCCTCATATGTACACACTACTCTCTGATAAGTGAAGAAAGTCTCTTGTACGAGTGTTTTTCACAATCCTGCGCAGCAGAAGACCGATCCACATCCCAAAATTTAATAACACCCCCTATTAAATTTAGGATTTACCAAACCCAGATTTAAATCACGATACGTGTGAAATTGGCTCCAATTTGTTGACCGACTTGCGCGGTGTTCCCATGGCAACGGCAGGGAGAGTGTGGTGTAGAAAAATAACGACGTTAGAAACTAGGGCCCCTTCAACCGGTTGGGTCATTTTGCCACATGTCCATATTAAAAGCTTTGAATCTCTGTCCTGCACTGCGTTCTGTGGTGTACAGTGTAAAAGCATTGAATGTTATTTTGTCTCAAAGTAGAATACACTACCGAGTTTTTTTATTTCAGTACCTCCTGCACGTTAAGCTTGTTTGTTACCTTACACCTGCACCGCAAGCAAGTGTAGGACAAAAACGAAGCCCTTGTTCATTAATAAAATTAGTTATTGTGAGTTTCGTTATATTGTGTTTTATGTCCATAAGAATAAGTGTTAGTCATGGTTTTTCGTTTAGTTCAGTTGATTTGGATTAAGTGTGCGACAATCGTTTGGTCATGATGCGCACCCCTAGCCAAGGGGGTTGGGGAGGATGAGGAAGTCCCAGGCTGGTCAGAACTAGACACGGGTAGGGGGAGAAAAGGCGGGTTCTGACGTCGCGTGCGCCCAAAAAGTTTTCAATGTGTGTGTTGTCATTTTTCGGGCGTCGGACGAGATGTCGTCAGGGGAATAGGGCGGTGTCCCCTACTACGACTGGCATAGCTCGCCTATAGTTTCAGGGAGTAATATACTTATGTTTGAAGGTAGAAGGAATAATCATCAAAATTTCAAAAAAATTCTTCTTCTAATGTATAAAATTATGAGTTTTCACACTTTCGGGAGTCATGGGGCCCAAAGTTGACGTCACATTTTTAAATTAGGGTGGAACAATTAAATCACTTCTACTGTTATAGTCCAAGGAACCTCCTGATAACACCTTTCTAACGCTGAAGAGGAAAAGCTGACTGTATCGACAATCAAACAATGGCTTGGACAGCCTCGGGTCCAACGTTACCATAGAATTTTTGAGTATGGTATTTATTTAAAGAAAGGGGGGAGAGGCGCTTTACAAAACGAACTCACGACGACGGTGAGACTAGGGCGCTTAGACCAGTTAGGTCATATTACACCGCCTGAGACAATGAATGTTAATTTACTGACTTTTTGGTGTGTTTGATGATTATATTGTTTTCTTAGCTTATAACAGAAAAGAAAATTTGGTTGATGATAGTAATAGCAAAAGAAAAATGATGTTTTGTATGAAAAATGGAAATGTGTTTGGCGTGATTTAAATTATGTTAGAATTAATTAATTTAAAAAAGAAATTATAAAATTAAATTATAAAATTTGTGATGATATTACATGATTTAAGATCTTCAATGTTTTTGGCAAGATCAAATTCCGTGGGCAAGGCATCATATTTGGTACATTCTGGTAACATTTTATGATGTACGTCAATGATATGATAACGTGAGGCACAAGGGCGCTTCAACCGCTTAGGTTATACTGTGCCGCCTGTGACATTGAAAGTTTGTCTATTCAAATAATAGCGGAAAGATATTGTCTGGACCGGCACCTCCACCCCAAAACTGTATGATAATCCTGTACAACGAGACGTGAGACATAAGGGCGCTTCAACTTGTAAGGTTATATTGCGCCAATTGTGATAATGATATTTTTTTTATTGAGAGTCGAAAGAAATTATCTGTACCGGCACTTCCACCAAAACTATATGACGACGACCCTGAGAAACTAGGTTTCTTCAACCGGTTTAGTGCACCGCCCTATGATAAGAAGTTGATAAGATGAGTTAATGGGGTGTTTGATGAGTTGATTGTTTTCTTATTGTAGAAAAAAAAAATAATTGATGATGATGAAAGTTTAAAAGCAAAATAAAAGATATGTATGTTAATGAAAGAAAGAAAAGAAAGAAATGTGTATTATGCGAATTATATTTTGTTGAATTGATTACTATGGATGAGAAAGAAATTTTAGAAAGCATTGCAAGCATGCATTGGGAGAGTCAAATTGCGTGGCAAGGGATCATATTTCTTACATTCGCTAGCATATGATGCACGGTTTTAAAAGGGACATCACATGTGTCACATATGGGGAAAAACCTTTTCTCTTGTTAAGAGATATCCGTGTGTTAGGCGTGTGTGGCCTATTCTAATTCTAGACAATACACCTCTTCTCTACGTGAGTGTCGAGGGCGTAGGTGGACGACTTTTATAAGTCAAAGTGGGCATCAAAGAAAGCAATTTGTTATTTTGAAACACATATCAAGGTGCTTGTCGCAAAACCAACAATCTTTGCTTTAATCCACTCTTGACATCTGGAACGGGAACTAGATTGAAATCAACGTCGCGACGCTGGGAAGCTTCGTTAGCAGCCCGATCAGCGTGTTCATTGCCCTCTATGCCCACGTGTCCAGGTATCCAGCAAAGCTCTTTGATTGAACCCCTAGAGAGGCATATGTATGTGAGAGATTGTTTTGTTAACAATTAAGTAGCTCACAGTTAATAGCAACTTTGGACCATTGGCTCACGGTACACCTTGAATCACGGAGGTCGAGCCCAAACAGTCAATCATCAATCTGTCATCACAATCATCATCAATCAGTCATCATCAATCAGTCATCATCAACCATCCCTCCAATCATCCTCTACAGACGCAGGAGGGAAAGAGATTGATTAGGCAGATCGTCGGATCGCTACCAGCGACCGAAAGTATTCCGGACAAGCGACTACGGGCGGCGCTCGAGAAGCTAGGGCGCTTCAACCGTTAGGTCATATTGCGCCGCCTGTGATGTTGTAAGTTAAATAAATTAGTTTATGGTGTGTTTTATGATTATTTTGTTTGCTTTAGTGGTAGCGGTAACACGCATGAAAAACGATAATACTGCACTTTTTGAACACGGTTTGCCGCTTTGCACAGTTGTAGGTGGGACCAAAAGTATATTTAAGGATGTGGAGGCACTCGAAATTTCCCTTAGAATTCAAAATGGCGGCCATTTTTCAAAACGATGTCCTCAGATACAAAACTCTTTTGATGTGTCTAATAAATCATGTTTGGGGATCGATTTCGTATATTTCCGACTCGAATAACACGAAAATAATGTCAAAATAAAAATCCGGGTCGAAATTCTAGAAGTTTTAAAATGTATTTAGTAGTATTTTCAAGAAAATCTTCTTAGATTGGGTCCAACGTAGAAACTCCTTTACACTACCCCTTTAATTGCTTCTAGCATTAAATTATTATGATTATAATTTTTTAATTTAAAACCGAAATTTATTTTTTTACTTATTGGCCAGTCATTGCTGCGGCAACCAGAGGTGCTCAACAGGTGGTTAATGATTATTGTGCTGATTAATATGCTGCTCTTTTTTAACACGGTTTGGCACTTGGCTCAGTTGAAGCTGGTACCCAAAAGATTTTTTTAAGATGTGGAGGCAATAAAAATTCCCTTCGAATCCAAGATGGCGGCGATTTTTGGAATGTTGACCTTAGTAAAAAAATTCTTTCAGTTTTTCAAATTCATCTCTGTTTGGAGTCATTTTCGTTTGTAAGTGACTCTCAGAATACAAATATTACTTCAATATTAAAGTAAAATAACAAAAAAATGAGAAACTGAGTATTTTGTAGAATTTAAACTCAATACTGGGAGTTTACTTGGCCTGTGTTTACTTTGTGACGTTGTTAAGAGGAGTCGCTGAGGCTGACTTGGAGACGAGTTTCAGAACTCAGTTTTCTGTTTTTCTTTCTTTCGGATAAACGGTTAATTACGTCGGTATAATATTTCACACGAACTTTTATAAAGAATCAATGTATGAGATCCAGTACGCGTATTCCTAAATTAATTCATTAATTTTGAATACACAAATCGTAAAATCTCCGTAATTTACTCAATTTTAATGAACTTCGGGAATTTATTACAAGTGTACAGATTATTAAAATGCATATTTGAATACTGGATATCAACGATTAAATCAATGTGAACTAGCAGGTTAATTTGGTTTCATCGTAATATAAACGGTTTGGTGATAATTTCAAGAATTGAAATCCATGTTTTGGATTTCCCATTTTTTTCGCGTTTGGATTTATGTCTAGCAATGGACCTTTTTGGCTCATTATTTGCAACCAAGTGTGGATATCTACATAAAAGTACTTCATTAACATGCATGCAAAATTTGATAATGTATAACCAACCGTTCAGCATAAATCATCAACACCTGCAGGGGCGCCAACTTTTCAGAACGACTGTGGGTGCTCAAAACTTAGACAAACTATGGGGTAGAGCAGTAGCGGCTCTGGGGTATTTTTACTGGTGAGGCGAAATTAATATCCCGGAGGTAGTATATGGGGACCACATGGGGGGTTTGGGGGCAAAGCCCCCCAACAATAGCGCCGCGGACGAAAATTTTGAAAATCAGGTTTCTAGAGTGCGATTGATGCGTTTTAGAAAAAGTTGTGGGCTGAATGCATTACCGAGATAATGTAGTTTTTGTGCAGTAAAAAGTAAAGATGTAAAGATGGCAGATGACGTTGAATCTTGGTATGTTTACCTAATTATGCAGTATTCAATCAAAGTATATAAATGTATGTGTATAAATAAAGTAGTGTATAAAATATATATATATAGCCTATAAATGGTACCACTATAGTGGGTATTTCGTAAGCTAGGTACTTATATTTAAAAAGTGGATTCTTAGTGTTACATTTTAACAATATTATTATTATTGATTCATAGCAGTTGTCGACACAAAGACAGTTTTCTAGAATTTGGTATTACGTTCTTGGAATTAAGCGAAGATCTTATAGTAATTGACAGCCGAGTGTTAGTGAGCAGGGAAGGTGTTGACACATTAAACTCTCTTGTAGATGATGGCATCAATCTGTATAAGGTTGTAAAGGAGATATTATATAGTTGATATCTTAATAACTTCTTTTCAACCCTTAAAGACAGTGAACAAAAAAGATCTTCACGGCTAAACTAAAAATTACATCTGCAGGCAACAAGAATAAGAAGTGTGATGACTGATGAGCAGCTTTTCTCTAAACTATTCATTGCAAGTCAGCACAGGGAAATTGAATTAGATGACTTTTTTCCGCACGAAAATCAGGCTTGTCCCCCTTCGATTTCAGCAAATGGTGAGCTGCGCATAGGTAACAAAGGCAAACTGACCATTAGCACTCAGAGATTTTCACGCAATCACTGATTGTGACACAGTGTCTGCTTTTAATTCCAAAGGCAAGCGTTCTGCCAAGAGAGCAGTGTGTGAAGTTAGTGAAGAACGCGGCATAGAAGTAATAAATTGCTTTAAACAGAAAATCTCAAATACCTATATTCTTTACTAAATACCTATCAATTAGTCGATTTGTGATAAATGCAGTAGTGAATTTGTAAACTGTACGTATCATTAATATTTTGAGCTCAAATTCGTGTTCTCTGGCTCAAATTCATATGGACTTGACACCAAACATGATATTATTAGTCGTTGTGAGCAAAATTTTGTGTTCAAAGGTCATTTCCAAAAATCGCCGCCATCTTGGATTCGAAGGGAATTTTTATTGCCTCCACATCTTAAAAAAATCTTTTGGGTACCAGCTTCAACTGAGCCAAGTGCCAAACCGTGTTAAAAAAGAGCAGCATATTAATCAGCACAATAATCATTAACCACCTGTTGAGCACCTCTGGTTGCCGCAGCAATGACTGGCCAATAAGTGAAAAAATGAATTTCGGTTTTAAATTAAACATTATAATCATAATAATTTAATGCTAGAAGCAATTAAAGGGGTAGTGTAAAGGAGTTTCTACGTTGGACCCAATCTTAGAAGATTTTCTTGAAAATACTACTAAATACATGTTAAACTTCTAGAATTTCACCCGGATTTTTATTTTGACATTATGTTCGTGTTATTCGAGTCGGAAATATACGAAAACGATACCAAACATGATTTATTAGACACATCAAAAGAGTTTTTGTATCTGAGGACATCGTTTTGAAAAATGGCCGCCATTTTGAATTCTAAGGGAAATTTCGAGTGCCTCCACATCCTTAAATATTACTTTTGGTCCCACCTACAACTGTGCAAAGCGGCAAACCGTGTTCAAAAAGTGCAGTATTATTTTGCGTACCGCTACCACTACTTAGTTTATAAAACATAACAAATGATGGTGATGGTGGTAAGCAAAAGAAAAGTGATTGATTTGCATGGATGGAGAAAAATAAATAATGAAAACGTGTTTGATGTGATTGTGTTTAATTTATTACTCTGAATGAGAAATTTAGAAAGTTTATCGCCGACTCGCCGTTATCGTATATATATTTTTGGTTAGATTGTATTGAGGACACGTCAACCGTTAGGTCATAATGCAACACTCTAACCTGAGGGGGGGGGGGAGGGGCCCATGCTGGTCAGAACCAGCCACGGGCAAGGGGAGGAAAGGGTTCCCACGTCGCGGGTCCCCTTGCCTTTGTCATCATTCGTGGTGTCATTTTCGTCATCGTCGTCGATGGGTCGTCAAGGGGAGGGGGCAAGGTCCCCGACGACGATTGACAGAGCTCGCCTCTAGATTCGGGGAGTAATGTAGGCCTACTTCCCTACAAAACTAGCTGATGTTTGCGGGGGTGGACTTTTCTTGAATCGCCTTTTACGATTAGCAGAGCCATGCTCTGGACAAACTCTACCCCGGCCCAGACGAGGGCCTGAAGGGAAAAGTCTCAAGCTTGTTAGATCCATGACATGGGGGGGGGAGAGGACGGGGGGTTCTCATACTGCGGGGCGCCATCTTGTTTCATTGTTCGTGTTGGCATTGTCATCGTCGTCAGAGATATCGTCAGGTGAAGGGGGGGTGCCCACATCGACGATTGCCGGAGCTCGCCTTTATTTTTCGGGGGTGAAACTACCTTTCTTACTAGTTGATCTTTGCGATATGGAAGTTTTTTCTTGAATCTTATGTTACGATTAGCAGAGCCATGCTCTTTCTTTGGATAGCCTGTTGTTTCTGTCCTTAATTTTAGGTTGGTTTAACATATTATGAAGTCATATTTTTTTCTTTTTTACCCTCTTTATTTTGTAAGCCAAAAAACATCTAACCCCATGAAGTACCACTTGAAAAAACTAGGGCGTTTCAACTTGGTGTGTGTTTGTGCCCCCTTTGTGATATTGAAATTTTAAATGAATTGAATTAGTTGAGTGCAGGTTTTAAATTTTGTTTACTTTTATTAAGGCGCGTAAACCGTTACATGACATAATGCGCCACTTAAGCCTAGGGGATATGTGGTAGAGTGGCCCATGCTGGTCAGAACCAGCCACGGGTAGGGTCGAAAGGGGGGGTTCTCACGTCGTGGTCGTCATCGTCTTTGATATCGGTCTGGTTGTCATTTAGTCGTCGTCGTCGGGGGGGTCGCCCAAGGGAAAGGGGGGGTGTCCCCGACGACCGATTGCCCCAACTAGTCTCTAAGTTTATGAAGTTAATGAGGTTTAAGGGCGCTAAAACGTTAGGTCATATTGTGCCTCTTGCGAATCGTAGTTCATTACTTAGCTAATAACTAGAATAAATACATATTTTCAAAGGGGTGGAACGTAAAGGGTGACGCGGGGGGTACGCGTTGTGGACAGGCCCTGTGCGGGGTCAGAAAAAAACCACAATAAAGACTGGAGCGCATGGTGGTGGGTAGCCGGTGGCAAGGGGCCGGGGCGGGGGGGCCGTTGGTCTTTGACGAAATCAGGCCGGTTAAAATTTTCTGAAAATTTTAATTTAAACTCGACGTAAGAAACTAGGGCGCTTCAACCGGTTAGGTCATATTGCGCCGCCTGTGATGTTGTAAGTTAATGAATTGAATAAGTGGCTTTGCTGGTTTTTTAGAGTTAATTTTATGGCTGAAAAAAAGATGATTAGCTAAAGATGATGGCGATAACAATTATAAACTAGGTCGCTTCGTGAACGCTTTTTTCAGTCGCGTTGATGGATGAGCCTTTGTGGTTGACTTTTTCTGTCCAATGTTTTCTAAGTTTTTTGAATGCGTGGGTTCTAAATTACTATGTCAAGTTTCATTACAAAATTGGTTTTTGTTAATTAAGGTTAATTTTTATAGAGAAGCATTAACTGCTATTCTATGGTTTTATTAAATAAATAAATATAATATACCAATTTACAATAGTATGTAAAATATCTCGAGGCCCAAAGACTTGCTCTTGGTACGCATTGTAAGTGATAAGTGTCAAGTTTAAGGTTCAACGTTGTCTCTGCGCATCGTTTTGAATGAATTCAACGCATGCTAATTTAAATATTATAATTGATTCTTCCCACTTTGTAAACAGAAGGACCAAGCCAACCCTGCAGGCGCCGACACCATCGACGAGCGAACAATGACCAACTAGAGACCGGCATATTTAAGTAGGAAAACAAACGTTTCAATCAAGCTGGACACGTTTCCCACCCGCGGACAGCACTAGAATCAACAAGGCTGATTCTAAACAACATGAGTGTTTTATGTTCCTCGTTGCAGGACGGCTCCACAGTCACCGTTCTGCAGATTCTTCAGACTAGAGCAGGAATCAGCACACCATGCAAAAAATACGGTACCTGAAACCAAAACTTGCGTGAGATATTTAGGCGCTTCAACCATTGCGCCGTCTGTGATATTGTAAGTTAATAAAATGCGTTTATGGTGCGTTTAATGATACTATTTTTTTTAAGTTTAAAAAAGATAAGGTAGGTAAATTCAAGACTTGTACAATCATACAGCCTCCAAAAACAATTTGTTAATGTTGCCATTTTCAAACAGGATTCCATTATTTTGAAAAGCATTGTGAAAGCCCATAGTTTAAAAATAATAAAGAGGCCCTACATTTTTATAATTAACTTGTTTTTTTGTTTGTATGGATTTAAGACTAATGTATCCTAAGGGAGGGGTATGGAGAGGAAAGTCACATGCTGGTCAGAAACCCTCACTGTTAGGGAGGAAAAGGGTCGTTCTCACGTCGCGGTCGTCATCGTCTTTGTCAGCGTTCGTTGTTTCATTGTCGTCGTCGTGGAGGAGGTCGTAAAAGAGAGAGGGAGGAGTCCCCGATCACGATTGCCAGAGCTCCCCCTCTAGTTTCGGGACCTAATATTCTTACATTTGATGGACTTTTTCAATTGAAACGCCTTAACGATAAGCAGAGCCATGCTCTAGGTTTATTCTACCCCGGGTACAGACGGGGCAAGAAAGTCCCATGCCGGTTTAAAAACTAGCCACGGTATGGGGGGAAAAGAGGGAACTCTCACGTCGGGTCGTCATAAATAAAAAAAAATTCGTGTTTTTGAGTCAATCAACCCATCACATGACTGATTTTTGTGGGGGACATTAAAGTTTTAAAAAAGATCAAGCCAACCATGTATGCGCCGACCAAACCCTCCACAAGCGAACAATGCCCAACTAGAGACCGGCATATTACATAGGAACCCGAACAATCAAGCTGGACGCGATTCCATACGCAAACGCGTCAGAATCAACAAGGCTTATTCGAATCACCCTTATAATGTATTATGTACCTCGTTGCTAGGACGGCTCCAAAATCACCCATTTACAAAAATTTTTAAGCCAAGAACTGATGGGCTTCAGTTTCCCCAACAGAAGTAAAAAAATTTTGCGTCTAGCAGGAATCGAAACCCTGGACCTTTTATCATTGGAAACAGAACCCCTAACCACAAAGGGCCCAAAGAGCCAATGAGCCAACGAGTCATCGTCTTTGTCTTCATGCGTGTTTTTAGTAGTTTACGACGACCGCCAGAGCTCGCCTCTAGTTTCAGGGAGTAGGCTATATTATACACTTTCTTACGTTCTAGCTGATACTGATGCTAAATTCATCCCGGGCCCAGACAGGGCAACTCTCTATCTAGAGTTGACTTTAATAAACATTATTATAATTAATGTTTGGTGTTGGTTATTTCTAGGACTGTGCGGGTGGAGGTTGTGACAGTCCCGGGGCCCGGGGTTCGGGTACTAAACTGCTTCGGGTTCTCGGGTCGGGTCAGCTCGGGTGGGTAAAACACGGACCCTTATGACACTGTGTGTTTAAGTGGACAATGCATTTTCAAACATGTTCATAGAGACAACATAGAGGGCTAACAGCCCGACACTGCCCCGAGGTAGCGTACGAAGGTGCACTTAACCCCCCCCCCCCTGACAATCATTTCTTAATAGACTAGTTTGTGACAACCGACATTTTTGGTTATTTATTTATTTACCGTCTATCAGATTCAGTTAAAAAACTGATTTTCAAAGGAGGGGCAACTAAAAAAATCTTATCACATAAGTTACAAACCAGTCGATTCAAATACGAGAACGTGAGAAACTAGAGCGCTTCAAACCCCTTAGGTCATTTGCGCCACCAGTGATATTAAAAAATTATTGATTTGAGTTTCTTGGGTATTTATCATTGTTTATTCTTGTTTGTTTAATTTACAACAAGAAACGGCATCGACGCTCGCCAATATCTTGCTAGAAACACTCATAATCTGTGGAAATCTCGTGCCGCGAAAAGCCTTAAATGATCAATGGTTAATTTATTTATTTTTTTATTTAAAGTCTAACCTATTTTAGTTTAAAAAAATAAATTACAAAGGAGGACAACTAAATAAATCTAAATACATAGATGCAGAAACAACAATAAATTACATTTTCGTAAATATTTGAAATAGTAGCATTACAACAACAATGCATTAAACACAAGAATTTTTGGGAACAAATGAATGATATTATATGCATTTAATGAATGAATCAAATATAAAAAGGGTGGAGAATGAAAAAAAAAGAAAATAAAAGAAAAAAAAGAAAAAAAAGGGAAAAAAGGGAAAAAAAAACCCTTAAAAAAGAAAAACGAAAAAGAAAAACTGATTTATTAGACATCCACTCAAACGAATATGAGGGTTTTTCCAAAAATCAGGAACAGCAAATCAGGGAGTATAATCAAACTTTCGCGGAAGAAACCACCGAAAAGCGATATCTTTATTCATTTTTGTGTTTTAAATCTTGACTCATATATATAATTATATCAAAATATATAATTATTTAAAAAATTTCATGTCAAACTGATCACAGCAATGATACAGGACACCTAAATCAAGTTGCAAGCTCCATCAGTGGGCGGCAACCAGACAATCTAGGCAGAAAAATATAGTTGAAAATACATTGTTTATATCATAATCAAAGCAATAATGAAAATTAAATGATCATAGTTTGTAATAAATAATAAAAGAAATAATCATAGACATGAAAGTGATGACAACCGACAAAATATTTATGTGGAAAGTATATGTGACGTGAATTTAATTGGTGGAACAAATTACTTCGGATAAGAAATGTTGTGTATTTCGAGTTCATCGTATGATTGGGAGTTTTTGGTTTATTTGGATTAAGACCCATGCTGGTCAGAACCAGCCACGGGTAGGGTAGGAGGGGGGGGTCTCACGTCGTGATCGCAATCGTCTTCGGCATTGTTCACTCGTCATATTATATCTCCTATGCGCATATTTTATTAGTCCGTCCGTCTGTGTTGGCGCCAAGACTCCCAATGGAAACCGAACATGACCTCAGAATGACTCGCGGTTCTTTGTTCACGATTTCACCAACAAACCCTTGCGATTCAAAGAATCCACGACGACGTGAGAATCTAGGGCGCTTCAACCGGTGAGGTCACTTTGCGCCGCCTGTGATATTGGAAGTTGATGAAGTGAGTTTATGATGTTTTTGATGATTATATTGTTTTCTTTAAGTATATAATGAAAGAGAGAAGTTGATGGTGGTGATAGTACACCCAAAAGAAAAATTAATGATTAAGATAAAAATTAAATGTGTTTGATGTGAATTACATTTTGTGAAATAAAGAACTTTGAAAGAAAAATTTAGAAAGTTTGTCGCCGTTATCATATGATAGAAGTTATCATAGGATTATGAGAGATCAAATTGCGTGCGCAAGGCATCATATTTGGTACATTCTGCTATCGATAGATGAACGGTTAAATGTACATCACATGATTCACATTCAGTTTAATATATTTATTTAATTAACGTCCATCGTATTTAGTTAAAAACTGTTTTACAGAGTAGGATAACCAGATTAATCTACTAACATAGATGAAGATAAAATAATTAACTACCATCTCAAGTTATATTTGAAATACTAATTATACAACCACAATGTAATAAAACACAATAATTTTGGTAACAAATTCATAAGGATAATTAATGTAATTAATTAATTAACTAAATTAAAAAAGGGGAAGCTGAGTTAGGCGTGTGTGGTCTTTTTTAATTAGGGACAATACCACCCCTTCTCTACGTGAGAGTCGAGACGTAGGAGGACGATGTTTTCATCAGTGTGGGATTCACAGTTCATTGTCGTCGTCGTCTAGGAGGTCGTCAAGGGAAGGGGAAGTGTCCCCGACGACGATTGCGAGAGCTCGCCTCAAGTTTCGAGGAGTAATATACTCCCGCTTACTAGATGATGTTTACGAAGTAATCTCTTGTATTGTCTTGGTAGGTCTTCGATTAGCTGGGTCATTCTCTGTGTCTATTTATTCTACTTCTGTCTCTGTTGTGGTTTATCTAATGATCTAGGTTGGCTAAACGCAGACATGCATAGATAGTGAGACTATAGCCTACATTCCAGCTTCGATTCTGGCTCTCACCATTAGGCCTACCTATAGACCAAGACAGAGATTGAACTAGTTTTAAGTTTATTGTATGAAGGACGTGTCAACCACTAGGTCAAAATTTAACTCTATAACATTGGGGATATAGGTTGGTAAGTTTCATGCTGGTCAGAACCAGCCACGGGTAAGGGGAGGGTAGGTCTTTGTCATCGTTCATGAAGTAACAAATCATTCATTATAGACCTGCTATATTAATAGTCTTGGTCTATTTGGTCCAAGAGTGCGTCAATCATTTGGTCATATTGCTCCACGCTAGCCCAGGGAATATGGGGAGGGCACTAGCGTCCTGGACAGAACCAGCCATGGGTAGGTTAAGAAAGGGGTAAAATAGTTCAAATGATACAAGGCCTATGCTGGCTAGACCCAGCCATAGATGACTCGAGAGACAAGTCACCCTAGTGCAGAAACTGCTAGCCTTCCTTGTAGCCTGGCTGTTTAGCTAGGCCCCTACCTATTATTCTGTCGAGGCCAGGCCTGCAGTATACAACAAAAATCAAGTCTATCATAGACAAATTTACTCTATTTTCCTCAGCTCTTCAATAAATCGTCTTCTATCAAAGCAACTCCTAATATTTGTGACGATATTCAATATTATCTTAGCCAATTGTGCAAACACGTCTGACATTGCTCTGTGTGGCGTTTATACCTTCGCTTGTTTGGGATCTTCAACAATGTGTGAAGTGAAATAACCCCACGCGTCTGCGTCGTAGCACTACTTTCATTGCGCTCCGTAAAGAAATAGATCCTAGTATTTATTTTCTTAGCGTTTGATTTATGTTCAATTACAATGCTTTTAAAATAATAAATTATTGCAATATTTGTTTCTAATATATTCTTTAGTAAAAGGATGATGTTTACCAGATAATTTAGTTTAGCAATCCTCTATAGTAAACAACGCACTACTTACACGTGAAACTGCATCTTCGCGGCCGTGACTCTTGCGCGGGCTTACTGCGTTAGTTGCGCAAATGTGTCGTGAAGCTGCATTACAGCAGTAGCGATACAGCGTAAGCTGCGCGGATGCGTAATGTGAGTGTTCATCTTATTAACATATGACTAAGCTGTGGCTGTCAATTATATTTATTCAATTTAATAATCATTTTTCAATAAAATTGATTTCGTTTAGTTGAGGCGTCCTTTAACCATGGGTAATAATTTAACATTGAAATTTAAAAACATATCTCGTAAGTTGCCAATTCCGCAATAGATAAGCTGGATATAGCCTTTTGAAAAATAGACTGACAATCGTATTTCATTATAATAACCTAACGGTTGACGCGTCCTTATCCAAATTAGTATAGTATTAATCCCTACATTGTATCAATCTTGATAGAGACGTTGCGAATTTAAGTAAAGAAAGAAAAATATTACTTATAAAACATCCAGAAAAAATCTAAGTAAGGTGGGTTATCGTAGTGGCGTTATAGCAAAATATGTGTAAATAATGATTGTTTAATGGAAAAAAAATTTTAAAATGTGATTTTAATAATAATATTCAATGAAAAGATTTCATTTTGTGGTTTGGTTTATTTGGATTAAGGACGCGTCAACCATTAGGTCATAATGCACCACTCTAGCCTATGGGGCTGGGGAGAAGGAGCCCATGCTGGTCAGAGCCAGCCACGGGTAGGGGAGGAAGGGGGGTTTCTCACGTCGCGGTCGTCATTGTCTTTGTCATCGTTCGTTGTGTCATTGTCATCGTCGCCGGGGGTCGTCAAGGGAAGGGGGGCAAGGTCCCCGACGACGATTGCCAGAGCTCGCCTCTAGTTTCGGGGTGTTAGAAACTCCGCTCTTACTAGCTTATGTTTGCGAGATGGACTTTTTCTCTTGAATCGCCTTTTACGATTATCTATAATATATAGCAATCGTGTAATTATTTTGAAAAATATCCTAATGCGAAGACGAAATATCCCGTACCGTTTTTTATTTATTGTGTTCTACGTATAGTTGGCTTGAAGAGAGGTTGGTAAGAATTTTTACAATTTTTTGCATGAGTTGACGTCTACCAGAGCCAGAGAGATGGACTTAGCTTCTTTTCTCGTCCTACACTATCGGCATAAGGATACCCCTGGTTGAGCTAACCCCTGCCCAGACGGAGACGAACTGTGAGAACAAGGTCCAGGGTTCGATGCCCGCTATGGGCAGGAGTATTATAACTTCTGATTAGGACTTGAATCCATTAGTTCTAGGATTTGGAATTTGTAAACGTTGACTTTGAAACCGTCCTATAACAACGAGTGGTCTAAAGGTCGCTTTCTTACGTGTGGTCTCTCCTCGTGGAGAAGCCCAAACAACACCCGTAAACCCTGATGTTTTGCTGAGAACAATAATAACGTATAATATATTGTAGAATCGAAGGTCAACATCCTAAAAGACTACGCCCACTACTACACAGCGACGACTACGTGAGAAACTAGGGCGCTTCAACCAAATAGGTCATATCGCGCCCCTCTATCCTAGGGGATGAAGTAAGTTGATGAAATGAGTTTATGGTGTGAGTTTGATGAAAATATTGTTTTCTAAGTTGATAAAAGGAAATAATATGATAGAGACGATGTAGTTGTAATAAGTTCATTTTGATTATTAATGTTTGATGTTTATTAGGTTTAAGGGTGCGTCAACCGTTAGGTCATATTACGCCATCTGTGATAATGTAGTTGGTTATGAGTTAGTTTATAACTATATATTTTCCAAAGGGGAGGAACGAAAGGGGTGACGTGGGGAGACGGGCAAGCTTGTGCTGGTTAGAACCAGCCACAAGCAAGGGGAGGGCATGGAAGTGTTTTAAAATATTAAAGGGAAAGTTTCAGTTTTTAGTTTAGTTAAGTTTATCTGGTATAAGATCGTGTCAAGCGTAAGATTATAATACGCCACCCTAACCTAGGGGATAAGATGGGACAATTTATTCACCAGATTGACTTAAACATTGAACATATATTGGTTTCGTCAGAGTTTGTTAAATAGAATATAGTATCAATATGCACTAAATATTCATCATACATACACAGTAGACACACGATATATACAATATATACAATAGTAGGCCTAATACAAGAAGCTTTCAAAAAAAGTAGAAATATACATATATATGGGATTGGGGGGCCCATACTGGTCAGAACCTACCAGTACCACGTGTAGGGGTAGGGAATAGAGGTTCCCACGTCGCGGTCGTCTTCGTCTTTGTCATTGTTTCATGTTGTCATGGTCGTCGTCTTCTTAGTCGTCGTCTGGGAAGTAATCTAGGGAAGAGGATGGGTTACCGACGACAACTGCCATAGATCGCCTCTACTTTTAGGCAGAAATATACTCTCTAGTTACTAACTGATGTTTGCGAGATGGTCTTTATCTCTTTCCTCGCTCTTTAAGATTAGCAGACCAATGATTTGTTTTTAATCCTACCCGGCCTAGACTAGTGACAAAAATATATTATCATAACATATTTATTTATCTTGATGTTTTGTAGCGATGATATTCAACGATTGATGATATTTTTCTGTCAAAACAACCAGATAAATAATAATCTCATCAACGGGTAGCGAGAAATTTAAAAGAATGATATATTTTCTTAATTCGTAAAGTTAAATAAATTATACAATTTAAAAAAAGGTTGAACACTGTATTTTAAAATAAGGTTCCAGTGCATGTTCACGACAACGTGAGAAACAAGGGCGCTTCAACTGGTTAGATCTTATTGCGCCGCCTCCAGTATTGTAAGTTATAAATTGAATTTGGTATTTTATTGTATTACATATTGTTTTACATTTTGGAATTTAAAATATAAAACATAGAACCTACTGATTTCAATATCAAAATGTATTAAATGTTGTTTAATCTACTTGGATTTAAGGGCGCGGCCGCCGTTTGTCTTAGTCTCTATACTCGCCTTTTACGATATGGTTTTTATGAAAAATAAATGCTAAATTAATCATAACTTTAACAAAGGAATGTTAAACACTAGAATTTATTCAGTAACAAAATATTGCATAATGTTCTGATAAAATGATTACATTGGGATGATGTGCTTTATGGACGACGACGTGAGAAAACAGGGTGCTTCTACCGGGTAGGTTATATTAAGCCGCATGTGATATTGTGAGTTATTAAAATGAGTTTGTAACGTGTATATAGTGTTTGATTTAATTTCTAAGTATAAAAAAGAAAAGAAATTTATTTTCGTTTTTTTTATAAAGGGCGCGTCAACCGTTAGGTCTAATTGCACCACTCTAGCCTCGGGGCAATGGGGAGGCGGGGCCCATGCTGGTCAGAACCAGTCACGGGTAAGGGGAGGAATAGGGGCGGGGGTTCTCACGTCGCGGTCGTCATCGTCTTTGTCATCGTTCGTGTTGTCATTGTCGTCGTCGTCGTCGGTGAGGTCGTCAAAGGAAGGGGAAGGATTCTCCGACGACGACTGCCAGAGCTTGCCACTTGTTTCGGGGAGTAAAAACTTCCCTTCTTACTAGCTGATATTTGCGAGGTGTACTTTTTTTCTTGAATCGCCTTGTATGATTAGTAGAGGCATGCTCTGGGCCAATTCTACCCCGGGCACAGATCAAGATGATTGTGTAACAATAGAAGAATAAGTGTTATTTGATTGAAAAATAAAATGGGTATATGATAATTAAATTTGTTTAATCAAATCATCAAGTTAACACACAAATTTTACACACTAGAATTGAGGCAGTAACGAAATATTGCATCATAATCTGATGAAGTGATTTAAAGGCCCTCTGTAGTAAAGTGAGGTCAATTTTAACAATGTCCAATTCCATAACATTACTCGAAAGCACGTGCTCATAAACGTAACTGCGAAAACCGCATGTCGCTGTGTTCTTTCTCCGCGAAGTTAGCGGGCGTTGAAAGCGAGGAGTGGGGGAACCTACGTCATCTCAGTCTTATCGAGGCGAGGCGAGAGCTGTCGACTCGGCGGCTAGCGAGATAATATGCACGCGTTGCCTTACTAACGCAGACTGCTTTACACATAACACTTGACACTACTGACAGTATGGTATTTCGCATTTTCTTGGCAACAATCAGCAATCATGTCAAACATACAGCCTTAGCGTTCGAACCCCACAAAAATGATTTTTCCACCAAGTAAGATAAGGTAGATCATTCGGGAGCTAGTGGGATGGACGGTAACGACAGATTGGTGTGATTGTGAATAGTGTAGTGTTATGGAAACTGACGGAAAAAGTATTTGCTGTACGGAGAGTGATGTGATTAGTAAAGTTCGAGGAAGTGCAGAGTGCATCACTTATCACACGGCATTTCAAAGCGTCGTTCTATGCCGTGATACGCTCCAAACTGCCCTACATAACATGGTGTTCTTCATAGATGGTAAATCAAAAGCTTCTATATAATATACTGTAAGACGCCACGAATAAAATGTGGCGTGTTATAGCGTACAAACAATTTATTAGCTAGATGAACGCATGGTCTACCCTAAAACAATAGAAAGTAATTCCTTCTTGTGTCGTTCAGAAAATAAGACAGAATTATCCCGAGAGCGATGGCGTTTACGTTGGTTTTACTGCTGTAGCTGGATGCGATGCAGAATATTTTAATTGAGAGCAAATAAAAAGAATTCAGGTTCAGTGAAATTCGTTATGTATCTGAATTCACTTTAAATTATGGCACAAAACATTGAATGTATTTTCTTTAGATTTAAGAACACAGTCATTATAATATTATGTTCCAATCTATTATTAAAATTTCATATGCGGGATTCGAACTCACGTCCTATGGATGGTAATCGGTTTGGACCATTTGGACCTACATCCTAACAAACAAACGTTATTACTATTATATTCATTACTAAAATCCGACTGCTATAGACAAGAATTGGCTCACCTTGTATGTTTTATAGCAGGGCTTATAAACCACTTTATTAAAGTATAAAAATTATCACTCATAAAATCACATATTTATTTACACAATGCACTACTTCCTTCACATAAACAGAAAACGCACGAAAACAATTCGAACTAATTCCTGATACATACATAGACGCCGCTATGCTAATTGTACCCAATCCATATTTTTGAACGGTTTTCTGTGACCGTCAAATTATTGAGTGACTTTTCGTACATTTAGTTTTAACAGTCAAAGAAGAACCTTTTACCGATTGCTCTACGTTTTGGTTTGTTAGATGAGAGCCGCATCTTGTGCATAGAACAAAAAGTTCCTTCAGACATTCCCCAACACGAGAAACAGATTGAATGTTGGTCTGGCTTTCGACAAATCACTATTCTTTTAACAGGTAACGTTCTCTTCTTCGTGGCCGTCAACGTTCATGTCAGTGTCAGTGTCACTTTTATCAGACTGTTTTTTTTTTTTAGAAAATACGTGGAACTGATTTATTTCGAAATTAATGAAGATGATAGTTCAAAATCTTCATCCACAAAATGCTCGTAACAAATTAAAGTGTATTTGGTTGGGAGTGAAACCTTTGCGATTAACTTTGTTCACCCACGCACGATGTCTAGTAGGTGATTTTTCGCGATCGGGAAATCTGTGAAAACTAACAGTTTTCCGTCATTTCTGGCGTTTTTCAGTTTTGTTATTGCAACCAAAGACGTAGCATATATCCATGCTTG
Source organism: Sweltsa coloradensis (assembly GCA_024449915.1). NCBI lineage: Eukaryota > Metazoa > Arthropoda > Insecta > Plecoptera > Chloroperlidae > Sweltsa > Sweltsa coloradensis. Next base: position 112,235 of record JAMZAV010003179.1, on the reverse strand, counting down.
TTTATACTTTGTAAAGAGTATATAAAAAGTATGTCTGCAAACCTATACAAAATAACCACGGTATGTATAATATTTAAACAAAGCACTAAGTTAGTATAAACATACAGTTATTACTAAGTTATTACTTAGTTATTACACGCAAAACTTCACCCTACTTCACATGAAATACTGGAAAAATGCTGCCAAGGAGACACTGTCTTTGTGACCTACGGTGCAGGCGCGTAGGAACGTTTTGAACGTTTGGTGGGGGGGGGGGGGGGGAATTTATTAGCAGATTTTGAGGGCGGCAGCAAAGGCGAAAACCAATTTAACATACTACAGTTATTTCGTAATGTTTTAACAGCACACGGACTGTGTAAACAATGTTTGACAGCAACTATCTGCGATCCAAAAACTCAAAAAATGAACGTAAAGTGGCCCATTTTAGTAAATTTCAGGCTATTTTTATGTAATGACAAAGCATATAGGAAAACATATTCGTTTTTAATTAATTAAATTATATAATTGTATAAGTGTATGTGCATGTTTACTATGGAAATACTGGGATTAATATTTAGCTCACATTAGTTTTGACTCCCTGCCCCCCCCCCCCCTTGGCCAAACTTAGGTAGGGCATTGCCTCCCTTACCTTCTCCCGGTTCCTACGCCACTGCTACGGTTGTCCTAAGACTGATGACGGTGTAGGTGTGTGGTGTCACGGAAGTCGAGCCGCTAGCCGATAGCAGGATGCGCCGTGCTTGCGTGAAGCGTCTGACTGAGATGACGTCACATCGTAGCCATGTGAAACACTAACTAGCGATAAATCCTAGGCGGCTGATTCGATTTAAGTCGCGTTTTCGGCTATCGTTTTCTGGCAAGAAATGACGTTGAACTAGACTAGGTTACTTTACTACAGCGGGCCTTTAAATTTTTTTTAATTAATCGTAATTTAAACAAAGGAAAAAATCGTAATATTGAAATTTTCATAAGAAATAATTATTCGATTGCGCACAAATTTAACACGAATATATGAATTCATAAAATTAAGGTTCTGTGAAAAAATCATTACAATCGGATAAAGCTTGTTGGTGTTATAAGTCGAAGAATTAAAAAAAAAAAAAATATAAAAAAATCGTAAAATTGTAATTTTCATGACAAATAATTTTTCGATTGCGCTCAAAAACGTGGCAGTTCTTAGTTCAGAGATTTCGAAGGCCTTTATAAAATTTCATCGCAATCGGAGTATCGGTTTAGCCGGAATCGTGTAACGGAAAGAAAAAAAAACATTCCGGATCTTTTTCTCCAGTGTAGTGAAATGGAATCTTCGCTTCGCTCGCTACGCTCATCCCACAACCTCTCTTGATCGTAGAAGGCGAGACAAGAGGCAGAGTCCATCTCGCAAACATCAGCTAGCAGCTCTCTTATGGGAGACTCACGCGATGCGAACTAGCTCCGACCTAACCGGTTGAAGCGCCCTAGTCTCTCACGTCTATTTTATTAACACAACCTCTCTTGATCGTAGAAGGCGAGACAGAGGCAGAGTCCATCTCGCAAACATCAGCTATAAGTACATCTGAATTGACTTTACATCCTCATATTTTAGTGTTTTTATCAAGTAGTTATAATTATATTTTTGTTTTTAAATTTCATTTTAATAATGAGAGGATATTTTTATAATCTTAGAAACGAAAAGAAAATAACAACGGACTATTATTTACCAAACAATATAAAATGCGGTGCAATATGATTTACCCAGTTGCAGCGCGAGCCCTAATAAACCAAACTAAACGATGCTCACCAACTCTAACCACATCCACACCTGGGATTATAAGAGTCCTGTCTGTTTGTTTGTAGCAACGAGTGTTGCATTTGCGACAGCATCTTGGGATGTGGTGCAAAATAACAAACTATGTAGTGTGATGCCCACACTGACTGATAGAATTTCTTCCTCCTGCGTCTCGTTTCTTACGTAGAGAAGAGGTGGTATAAACAGAATTAGAAAAGGACACACAAACTCACTCCCGGGTATCTATTAACCAGAGAATAGGAAAGACAGAGGGGGTCAGAGGCCAATCGGGTCAAGTGACAAAAAAAATATTTAAATGGGTTAGGTGCACAAGTTTAATGTTATTACATGTAAGTACCTAGAGGCCAAAGGATTCAAGTGAATTTGTTCACCTATGCTTCCATCTAGCGTGTAGGAATTAAACTTCTTAGTAAAAGCACCTGCCGGCTTGGAAGCCAAAGGAATACAGGGTATATGAAGATCGCGACAAACTTTCTTAATTTATAACTCTCAGAAGCATAATTTATCTGACAAAATTCTATTTACATCAAACTCATTTTTCTATTCAATAAAATCACATTTTTTCATTTTCTGTTACTACGATGACGACCGCAACGTAAGAACCCCCCCCCCCCCCCCCCCTTTCCAAAACTTAACCGCGGATGGTTCTGACCATCAAAGGCCCCTCCTCCCCTTACCTCCTAGGATAGAGAGACGCATTTTGAACTAACAGTTGACGCGCCCTCTATCCCATGATTTTATTTCCCTTTCTAAGCTTAGAAAACAATAAAAACCATCAAACACACCACAAACTCATCTTATCAACTTTCAATATCACAGGCGGCGCAATAATGACAAAACCGGTTAAAGCGCAAGTTTCTCGCGGTCGTCGTCAAACTGACCTCAATACTTTTCGGGGACGGTTGACGCGCCCTCAATCGAGGTAATCTAAATATTGCCAGCCCATGGAAGATTTTGTCCCAGAGCATGGTTCTAGTGATTGTAAAAGGCGAGAAAATACATAAAGTTCCATCTCGCAAACATCAATAAAAATGAGGGTAGTGGGGTCCATTATTCTCCGAAACTATAGGCGAGCACTGGCAGGCGACTTCAAAAACTCCCTCCTTATACCCGTGGCTGGTTCTGACCAGCATATGACTTTCCTCCCAAAACCCCTTCCCCTAAAGTGGCGCTTTATAACCAGACGGTTGGCACACCTTTATACCCAATAAACATTAATAACCAGCCTTCACGTCTGGTGTTGCCTTATTTGAAACCAACTATAGGATTTACTCTGTTGCCAATGCACAGGCACAAAATAATCTTGACAACGCTGTTTCCTAATGGCTCCCGTATCGAAATCCTGTCTCCCTCATTGAAATCCTGTCTCCTTCCTTCATTCTCCAACCACAAATTCGAGCTAGAATCCGAGTCTCGCTTTCATCTCTTTGAGATCGTTCGACCGAGCACAGATCATTTAAAAACTGTTTTGTTAGTTTCAAGTTTATTTTTAGTGTTGCGCCTTCTTTCTCGTCGTTCAATCTTAAACGATTTGAATTATCTATTCGCTCTTGGTTTTTCGTCTCCTAAGCTTCAGACGACGCAGCCTGAAGAGAGTTCGCTCGTTGAGTTCTGCTGGATACCTGGACACGTGGGCATAGAGGGAAAAAAACCCATAGATTGATGCCATACCAACTAATAACTTCGTCCACCGTCGTCTCGACTCTCACGTCGAGAAAGAGGTGGTATTGACAAAAATACGAATGGGCCACACACGTCTAACTCACGGATATCTCTAAAACCCGGGAGAAAATATTGTTCCCAGATGTGACACATGTGATGTACCTATAACCGTACATCATATGTATAATGTCTTGCGAACCAATTTTGATCTCTCCCATCACATGAAGAACTTCTATCATTAAGATAACGGCGACAAATTTCCCTAATTTCTCACCCAAAGTAATCTAAACACAAACAAACACAAAATTACAAAACACACCAAATTATTTTTTAACAAATTGAATTCACATCATAAACATTTCTATAGAAAATTTATTTTCATGTACATAAATAACTTTTTTTTTGCTTTTCCATCCCCAAATCACCTCATCATTTTATTTTGTTATAAAATCATTAGAAAACAATCTTATCATAAAAACCACCGTTACTTTTCTCATCAAATTTCATTATCAACGGCGACGCAATATGACAAAAACGTTGAAGCGCCCTAGTGTCTAGTGTCCACGTCGTCGATATGTTCATTTTTCTGTTGTGAAGTACGGACCTTGGGGTTTGGGGGGGAGTTTTTACCCTGTGGCGTTTACCCTTCTCTCTAGCCTAGGCTACCTAACCGATCCTAATGTATCTGTATACACGGGCCAAGCAAGGGCGCCAAGGTGGGAAAACATGCCAGCGAAACGGTCTGAAGTTACGATGTCGACCCAATGCTTGTGTGAGACTGCTTTTTCACACACCAGAGCCAACCCTTTCGAGATCAAAACTTCTAACGGTACTAAGCGGATCTGTTCAAGTTTGTCGCCCCTTTGACACAGCCTCCTACCGCAGTTCCACTGGTTTTTCCCACCCTCAACGTCGTGGCCTGGGTTCCCCTTCTCTAGCCTAGACTACCTAACAGGTTCTAATATATATGTTACATTGGTCCAAGTAAGGGGCCAAGGTAGGAACATGCCAGCAACCGGTCTGAGGTATGTGTCGAGCCAATGCTTGAGGTGAAACTGATTACTTACGTTTCAACTCCTTGGTGTATGCGGCTCATTCTTTTCTGTACGAAACACATAATCGCGAAACTAGAGGCGAGCTCTGGCAGTCGTCATCGGGGACCCCTCCCCATACTCTAGACGACATCTCCGACAACAATGAGCATGACAGCACGATCGATGTGAGAACCTCCTCTTCTCCCCTACCCGTGGCTAGTTCTGACCGGCATGGTCCTAGGCCACATTTGCGCATATGACCTGACGGTCAACGGGGCCCTTTAAAACCTTGAAAACTAGGTTTATTAAGGCAGATATCTTATTCGTTGTTACCTAAAGGGGGGGAGAGAAGTATTGGTCAACAAAACTTTTTAAAAACCCTTATTCGAAGTTATTTATTTTTCCATAATTTAGTATTATCTAAATTTCAAACTATCATCTTTTTAAAACTAAATTATAATAAGTATTATCATTGTCGTCTTTATCATATAATTACTTTATGAAGTGAGAGAACAAAATTAAAACTAACACAAAATTAATTTCTTAAACGTACTTTCCCACAGGCCGTGCAATATGACCTTCCCAGTTAAGTGCCTTAGTTCTCAAGGCTTTAATTAATCAGATGGTTTATAATTATATAAGTTGCAGGGTATATGAACGTATTATTAAAACTTTTTATATTGAGGAAGTGGTATTGTAGGCCACACACGTCTAACTCACGGACATCTCTTAACCAGAGAAAAAGTTGTTCCCAGATGTGACACATTATATGATGTACCTTTAACCGTACATCATATGCTAGCAGAATGTAACAAACATGATGACTGCGCACCTAAATTTATGTCTCACAACATACACTGGGCCCGAGGTAGAATTGGTCCGGATCATGGCTCTGCTTATCGTAAAAGGCGAGGCAGATATAAAGTCCATCTTGCAAACATCAGTAGTATTGAAGGAGTATTTTTTCATACGTGAAAACAGAGGCGGCTCGGGCAACCCGTCGTCGGGGATCTTTCCCCCTTTCTTAACCAACCTTACCGACGACAATGCCCACCCACAAGTTTACAAATACAAATGACGAGCGCCCCCGTGACAATGCCCCTTCCTTCCCCTACCGTGACAGTTCTGACAGCTTGGCCCTTCCACTCTCATATCCCATAGGCTAGAGGGGCGCATTAGACGTACCAGTTGACGCGCCCTTATACGAAATGAACTTAGAATACAATACAATCATACCCCAAATCATAAACTCATTAAATTAAATTTCAATATCCCAGGCCGCCAATATGACCAACCCGGTTGAAGCACCCTAGTTTATTACGTCGCTGTCAAATGGGTGCTTTTGCCAAGGTGTTGCTATTTGGAAAACCCATGAACTGACCAGGGTCGTGAAGGAAATGAGTCAACAAGGAGATAGCATGAACGCTGCATATTGTTATGAAACCACCGCATTTAACATTGTGGAGGCTAGACCCTTACCCCCCCTTTCAAGTACCCCTTATCCGCCGTTTGCCTTTTAAAAGTTGTCTAACTTTTAAATGTCATGTTCTCTTGTTGTTTTTCATGTATGTAATTTTTACCTTTTAACTCTGTAATCACTGTGTCAGGTCAGAGGGCCACACTTGCCCTGCATTATTCTTCCTGCCCTATGGGCAGGAAAAATTCAATAAATTATTATTTTTCCCTGGTAGCCTATTTTTGCTTTATAATTTGTGAATATGCAAACAAACGGCACAATACTGTAGTGTAACAAATTTAAATTATTATTTTTTTTAAAACCATTATTCTCTGAATTGTGTTTAGCTTTTATTAAAAATAAATTCAGATGTTTTTAATAAACATCATATTGATCGTCAGGATAACGGGAGTGTCCAAAATGCCCCAAAATGGCCAGGATAGCCCTGAACAGTGTTTTAACACCAATATTAAAACCCGGGACCCCCTGTTGTGGATAATTGATTTAAAAAAAATTTAAAATATTGAAAAATTTTACTTTTTTATTAAATTTATTTTTTAACAACTCAAAATTGGACCTTTATATAAACCCTTTTCCTGGTGAATGTGTAGAACGTTTACCTTTTATGTAGATCTTATCAATTTTGAAGTTAATGTGACGATTTTGTTATTCAAAAGTAATAATCTTTTGCATGAACCTCGTTGCAGGTGCATAGGGAGAGTTTTATAACAAAAGAATAATATGATTAATTTAACTTAAATTGACTTTATTAAAATATTGTAACACACAAGACTCTTAATGCCTTCTATTTTTATTTATAATGCTTTGAACCACCTGACGTCTCAATCAAGACCCCTGCTACTGTGATGGCATCGAGCTCGCAGAGATTGACGGCTGCTGGTTGTTGCCTGGGATCCCACACAAGAGGCCCCCACTTGAGCAGCCAGGCCAGACACAAGCGATACCCTCCCTCATTTCCACAACAAACAGGCAACATGTTGCATTCCATAGAAACTACATCGTCGAGTAAGAGGTCGCGCCAAAAGTTGCAATGCTCAAGGTTGCATCGGGTGCCACGTGCTCGGGCCTACACCCTGACACATAAGAATTTTGGCCACAGCTACATTCTGACTTGTTTCTCGTGCGTGATAAATACTGAAGGACGGGTCGATTAAAACATCTAAATATTCTCTTTGGAACCTGGGTAAAAAGTTATCTCTAACAATCATATGAAGAACTTCTATCATATCTAACGGCGTCAAACTTTCTAATTTAAAATTTACTATAAATATTTAATAAAACAAATTTAATTAACAAACCCAAATAAAATAATTCTTAACGATTACTATCATGTAAATATATAATGTTAGAACTTTAGAGTTAGACAAAAAATTAAAAAGTGACTACACCGGGATCGAACCCGGGACCTTAGCTGTCCGGCAATCTCTTACCAACCTGAGCAATGCAGCCACAATTTTTATTTTTGTCTAATTCTTGGTCAGTTTATACATTGTTAATAACGTGTATATGTACATATTAAATATTATCAAACTAACAAAACAATTTAAAACCCACTCGTTTAATTAATTACAATACCCCTTGGCGGGCGCAATATGATTAACCGGTTGAAGTGCCTGTTTCGCACGGTTGTCGATTCATTTTAATGGCTCTCTTAGGAGTAAAAAAAGGCGTTGTCTGATAATGTTATGACGATAAAAAAAGTCCATCTCGAAATAAGTTACTACTTTTTTTTGGTTTATTGGATAAGTTTTTTTTTGTTTATTTGTTTATGGGCGCGTCAACCGTTAGGTCATAATGCACCACTCTTGCCAAGGGGGGGGGGGGAGAGGGGCCATGCTGGTCAGAAACCCAGCCTGGGTAATGGGGAGGAAGGGGGTTTCTCACGTCGGGTCGTCATCTTTGTAATCGTTCGTTGTGTCATTGCCCCTTTTCCCCGTCGCCGGGGGGTCGTAAAGGGAGGGCAAGGCCCGCGATGATGCCAGAGCTCGCCTCTAGTTTGGGGAGTAAGATACTCCGCTCTTTTTAGGATGTTTGCGAGGTGGACTTTTTCTCTTAAATGCCTTTTAGGCTAGCAGGACCAGCTCTGGGCCAATTCACCCGGCCCAGACGAAAAAACTAGAAAAAGGTAGTTTAACACCCCGAAACAAGAGGCAAGCTCTGGAAATCTCGTTGGGGACCACGCTCTTTCCCGAAGACTTTTTGACGACGTGCAATGAAACCTCAAAACGTCGACAAAGACCATGACGACCACGACGTGGCCCTCCCCCCCCCTACCACCTACCCGTGGCAGGTTCTGTTCAGCATGGGCCCTTCCTTCCTATACCCTTTGTTAGACTAGCGCTTTATGATCTTAAGGTTCACGTGCCCTTAATCAAAAAGTTAACATATATATATACTCATTTCATTAACTAACAATATCTCAGGCGGCGCAATATGACCTATCCGGTTGAAGCGCTCTTGTTTCTCACTTCGTCGAAAAACCATCTGCCGTGTCCACAAAAACTATTCCCGACTTGGAATGAAGTAGAATCCCAACACCCCCTAATCCAGAGTGGTAAATTGTGTTTCTGACGGTGTGAAGCGCCCTTTAATCTGATTCAAAGGTAAATAACACAACATCTGTCAATAAAAAGTTTCTTAGTATTTCATCAGTTTACATAAACGATACGGTAAATAATATGTGACATGGGCACATGTGACGACATTTTGCAGAGCGCCTAAATGTCGGTCTCTGGTACTCTAGCGGGTAGTCGTATACCCTGGGATGTTGCAATACGCGTTGGCCTCGGCTCCTCCTATCGGCATCAGGTTTCCGACTTCCTTCATCAGGTCGACGACGAAGTTGGGTCGCAAGCATAGAGGTGGGCAGCTCCCAGTCTTCCTCGTCTGGATTCACTGACTTGATTTGGCTCGGGAACGAGACCTCCACCCCACATCCTTAGAAGAGTAATATAAATGAAATTAATAAATTCGTATTTAGAGTATACCTTCTCAGTCACATATAGGTAACTGTTTAGCAGTGCGGGACGAAAAGTTTTAAATGTTAATCAACGCGCCGACATCAACGAAAAGCGAAAGAATGGGCTGCTAGTTAGTGCTCAAATTTAAATTTATTCACAAAAATTTCTCACCATAGTAATCTATTTACAAAATTTAATTCACATATACACATTTCTTTTTTTCTTTTTTTTCATTCTCATTCATTATTTTTATTTTGCTATTACTTTCATCATCATCAATTTATTTTGTCATTTATACATTTAGAAAACAATCTAATCATAAAAACATACCTGCATTAACTCTTTTCATTTACTTTCATTCACAGGCGGGCGCAATATTTAATTTAACGGTTTAAGCGTCCAGTTCTCACGTCGTCGTCGACAAGCTCTACTTGGGTAATTGCTACTGGCAACAATTACCTGGCAGTTAAAATTTTACTTGGCCCTTTAATTGGACATTGAAATACCAGACCTTAAAATCCGTTAAATTTAAATATAACACGGCCTAACAAGTTGACCCAATTCAACCCCTTACAAACTCCAGATAAAACACCCATCCATGGCTGGTTTGACCAAACATGGGTTCTCCTTCCCATATCCCCTAGGCTATAGTGGCGAAATTTTGACCTTACGGTTGACGCGCCCTTAATCCAAAAAATACAATCCTCCCCAATCCCTAGGCATAGTGGCGAATTATGACCTTACGGTTACGCGACCTAATCCCAAAAAACCCAAAAAACCAGAATGAAAAGACTATACCTGCCATACTCGCCCCTCGAACGCGCACGGTAAGCCCGATGGGTCGGCCAGCACCTTGAACGCATGGCCCTCTCCAGGGGCCCGCCCGACCCGGGAAAATGCCCCAGTGAATCACGTTTGGGCCCCGACTGTCTCCCAACTCCGCAGGTGTAGCTCGTGCTTGTGACGTGACCCCTCCTCGGTCTCCCCACAGCCTCGCCCTTCATGCAGTGTCTACGAACACGGCGAGGACCTTAGCGCGCAAACTAGGTCGGGGACGTCGACACCTTCGCCTGTACCAGTATTGTGCCCGGCTCGACGATCTTCTATTAAGTCCTTAAGGTAATAATTTTAAGGTGTAATCCGGGGGGCGACACCCCTAAATTTGCGGCATAAAACCCTTTGATTTGTTCGGTGTTTGGTCCAACTCTTCGTCAAGGAGAGAGGTTTGTCCGGGTTTTGGTAGTTTCGAAGCTAACTCTTTTAGCATACGTTTTGAGCGTTTGGTTTTCCGTCCGGGCCAGTCTGATACCCTCAGCTTTTGGGCTTGCGTTTTCGGGCTCTTCGTCTTGTCAGCTAGAATCGCACGCTCGTCTTCGAAGTGATGGACTTGGTATCATTGTTGCACTTTTTAAATCTGTTTGAACCCTTTGCGCTGCCGGTTTTCGAACCGTTTTTTTTTCAACTTTTTCGGCCCGTTCGGAACCTTCGCCGGTTCCCCCGGTGGGGTATCGAACGTCTTCCGGGTTCTGGCGGAGGCGGCTGCCCGGCTGTTTGAAATTCGCAAGGGAATTGGCCGTGTTGGTGGACCATTCGTCGAAATAAAACCCGTAGGACTGTAATTTCTTCTCGACCTTTTCTGTCAGGTAGAAAAACTTTCGTGATGTCTTCGAAGTCTAGACGACTGTGCAGGCAAACTTCGCGGAGATATACTCTTAACAACGCTTCTATCGCGCCTCCCAAATCGGATACTTCTGCGGAGCGCCTCTCCGCTAGCACATTTCAACGCACCCGTTGAATGAAAGCGAGGCGAGCATTGTCATGCGAGTTGTCGGTGACCGTCACTGCCCTTTGAGTTTAATGGTATCGGGCAACTCCTTCAATATGCCACAATAATCTCCACCCCTTTCCCAGTGAACCAGTGCCGGGGTGACCTCTCGTTCATGGCGTGCTGAGACATTGGAGGGCGGTGACACAACCGGAAGTAGTTCCTCGCCTTGCTCGTGACAGGACCCGCAGGGCGTCATCAGGGTTCACTCAGCATCTTGACCTGACTTCCTGGGTGAGCCATCTGTCGACAGTGGACGGGCCCTGAAGAGCGTCTCTAGCGGGGGTGCTTCTCCTGGTTGAGCAGGCTGCAGAACAAACCCCCTGGAAGAGAAGGGAAAAATGTATGTCTGATAAAACCAAGGGTTTTAGCACTTCTGCTGCAGTACACGGAAATTATTGCTATTTGAAACACGGAACCCGGCGGCCATTTGTGGGGAACAGTCAGCGACAGTCAAATAGACTTCTAGTACATTGACGTTCAGGATGAGGCGGCAGGCCTAGTGGGGTTTAAAGTTATCATTTAGTTTAAATAAGTTAAAAACGTAAAAGTAACAACATGATGCAAATCATGATTACAATTATACTTGATTGGGGTTCATTGATTTTGTTTGAATTCCCACCAATGGCCCCCGGTGCCGAATAATAGTAATATGTACAGCAGCACTCATGCATTACCTAAACCTTCTTTATACAATTCCAACATATTTGATATGACGTTTTTTTACGTGAGTTTTTAGAATGTAACTGTTTCTCAGGACCATCAAGATATAAACTACATTTCCCTTGAAACTTATGGTCGGATTGCCCCCTGGGGCAAGGAGGCCTCAGATTTTATTTTTCCATTCACAAACACATATCTATTATTATTTTCATTAAGAAAATATTTTACTATTACTATCATCATTAAAATTACTTTTCTATTATAAACTTAAAAACAATATAATCGTCAAACACCACACAAAGTCATTTCATTAACTTGAAATTTCATAGGCGGACCACTTTGACTTTACCAGTTGGAGTGCCCTAGTTTCTCACGTCGTCGTTTGTAACAGTCTACGCACCAAATTCCAATTTCTTAATAGCCACTGTCCTTAGTGTATCATGAAGTCATAAAAGGCGATTGAAGAGAAAAATGTCATCTCGCAAGCATAACTAGTCAATGTAGTTTTAACTCTAAAACTATGATGGAGATGTTTAGTCGTCCCTCGGGGAACCTTCCCCCTTCCATTGATGACCTAACTGACGACGATGCGAAAAATTGACAATGAAAGGTGAACAACGGGGCGATGACGACGGCGACGTGAAACCCCCTTTCCTACCTGGCTGGTTCTGACCAGCATGGGCCGTCCCCTATTTTCCCTAGGGAGAGTGTCGCACTATGACCTAAAAAGGTTGTTGATCCAAATAACTAAAACTTTAAACTTTGACATCAAATATCATGAACCCCAAACCCTTTAATTTACTTTTTACTTACAAATCATAGCTTGGCGCAACACATAAACCCGGGTTTAGCACCCTAATTCTCACGCATTTTATGCTCATCCTCGAGATTCACCGCCCTTACCTTCTCGCGTTAAATTTTAAATTCATTGTTAAGAATGTTGAATAAGTTGGAGATTTGGTTCAACCCCGTTATATATATACCTTTTCTGAGCGATAGTGAACAATCATTACAGGTAAAGAGCAAAATTTTTAAAGAAACTCAGTTATAATTGTAAAGTAATTTTCCTGCTTTTTGCCAGGAAGTTCAGTTAATACTGCGTGCTTTAATAATATTAATAATGTTAATGTTATGTAGGCCCTAATATTAATTTTTGCTTATTGAAATAATAGGCTATGATTTTTTTTATGGTGCAAGGCGCTACGTGTTATGGGGCCATGCTCTTATCTTGCTCCGGAAATGGTAGGGCCTCTGTGCAAATTATACCTTACATTTGAGTATGAAATAAAAATAATCCCCACGGCCCGTCGTTCTCGTGACTGATCCCACCTTCTGTCCCTTTCATCAAAGGAACAACCGCTCGTGCAACATTCCTGATCGCCAGGACCTATTCTCCCTCCTGGATCATCCTGAGAAGATCCTTGGCCACCCGCTCTCGACCGTCATGATCAACACCCCGGGTCGGCACCAGATGTTGAGCCGATACAAGCAGTCTCGGCTGCCCTTTGGGGTAATCCTCCCCCAGGTAGTAGATCAACAGTTGGGCATCTCTACGCCTACAGATATTGCGCCACCGGGGAGTTGAGCCCAAAGCGGGCCAATATCTCAGGGCACACTCGCGATGTCGGGTCGTTCGATCACCTCCCTGAATCTAACCAGACAGGTGAGGACGTTCGAAAATGAAGAATTGTTTTGCGTTCGCTCGGAGTCGCAGTAATTCCTTTAATCGAGGCTAAAGCGAGGTGGTGAAAATCGCCATTCGATCTGTTTAGAAACGGCATCAAGAATCCAGACCTTCTCTTGACGAAAATGGCAATAGTGCGGGTTTCGCTTGTCCGGGGAGAGGTACTCTAGAGCGCGGAGGCAGACGCTGCACCGCTCGTACTGCTGGGCGAGCTGAGCAGCGGCGAGGGCGAAGCTCGGGGATGGCGACAGGACGTCTGGTGACAGGGTCGCGCGGATGTGGAGCAACACCTCGAGAGCTGTTCTTTTGGACGCGGGGTCGGGATGTGCGCAGGGCAGCGGATAAGAGGCGCCGCCCATTTTCGTCTGGGAGCATCCGACTTTTTGACCGAAGTTGCCGCGCAGGCAGAGAGGATCTCGGAAGAAAACTCGAAGATTTCTTTGTCGTTTGCTGGATTTGGAGGAAAAACACGTTGATTTTATTTTTAACCGTAGACTCTTATAATTTATTTTAAAAACAAAATTTACAATATTGCAGGTATTGTAATATAGGGTAACCAAACCAGTTGGGAAAAAAACAGAGTTTTCTTTCAGGTCGTTTAATTTTAAATGTATATTGACCCTGAGAACCCCACTTTTCTCCTCCTACCCTGGCGGTTTGAAACCCGCATCGGCGCCTGCCCAACCCCCTAACAGCTGCACCCCCTCATTGCCCAGATGGCGCACAGAGTTCGATGACGTGGGAATCGCCCTGATCGTGTTCAACAATCTCGATACCGCGAAACCAGCAGAACCCTTACCCCGAACCCCCGATACTCTCGTTACTTTGGCCATGCTCTTCTGACGGCATCCCCAACGTCCAGATCTCTCAAACGCGACCAGATGTTCCTTAAACAAATAAATAAAAACATTCGGATACAAAATAACAAATAGGGACGAACTTTTTTTTTAAGTATAGGACATTAGAAACTCAAGCTGATGTTGGATTCGGTCTAGGCCATTAATGTTTTTATGATTTATTATTTTCCCCAAAAACATTCAAAAAAAAGTGTCACGAGAGGGAGAGAAGAACCCAATCCACACACACTTGTGGCTTTCCACCTTATGACAAATAATTAATAGCCCAATTATTAATAAACAACAAGAAATAAACAAAAATTGTTACCTAACAACCCCAATTATGTTCGTTACAAAATACGACCGGAGGTGAGACCGCCCTCCCTACCGTGGCTAGTCTGAACAACATAGAATTTTTTTACCTAGACGCATTAGACCTACGAATAAAATATAATTTATAAATTATAATTTATTTAATTTAATAAATTTAAAAACAATGTTTAAAAAACAAACAAATAACAACAAATAAAACAAATAAACAAAAATAAATTACATGCGGGGCAATAGAACCTAACTGTGTGAAGGGCCCTATAGTTGCTCACGTCAACAATTTCAGATTCTTAAAAAACGTTAACGTTGTCGTTAAAAAACTGATTTACAAAGGAGGACAGCATAATATCACAAGGTTTATCGCTACTTATTCGGGGAGTATACATCCGAAAGTAAAAAGGCGAGCTCTGAAATGTCGTGGGATCTATTTTCCTTATAGACGACGACGATGAGACCAAAAACAAACACGTACAAAGACAAAGAGATGACGACGGAAGTGAAACCCCCCCCCCTCCCCCCAAAACCCTGGCTGATTCTGACCACATGCCCCCCCCACCCCAAATCCCCTGGGTAGAGAGGCGCAATTGCCTTACGGTTGCGGGCCCCCTTTAAACCTAAAACTCAAATTTGTTATATTTAAGGCGTGTCCTAACCCCCCTTTTTTGTCATTAAAACCCCTTATGCCAACGGCAAAGGTGTTGATTTTTCTGAAAGTTCGGGATCCAAATGCAGACCGGGTTTTTAAAAAAAATAAAATAAATGAATAAAATAAAAAAAATAAATAAATAAATAAAAAAAAAAAAAAATAAAAAAAAATAAATAAAAAATAAATAAATAAATAAAAAATAAATAAATAAATTTAAATAATAAATATAAAATAAGTAAATAAATAAATAAATAAAAATAAATAAATAAATAAATAAATAAAATAAATAAATAAATAAATTGTATTTAGAGTCTACCCACTCAGTTATTAAACGAGTGAGCGGAGCGAACGGAGTGATCTCCATTCAACTTAAATGGCGCTTGTATGTGTGTGTACGTTGAAAATCAGCCGAATCGCCTCCCGTCTGGGCCCGGAGTAGAATAAGGCCCAGAGCATGGCTCTGCTAATCGTAAAAGGCGATTCAAGAGAAAAAGTCCACCTTGCAAACATCAGCTAGTATGAAGGGTAGTATTTTACTCCCCGAAAATAGAGGCGAGCTCTGGCAATCGTCGTCGGGGACCTTGCCCCCTTCCCTTGACGACCCCCCGGCGACGATGACAAAGACAATGACACCACGAAAGATGACAAAGACAATGACGACCGCGACGTGAGAAACCCCCCTTCCTCCCCTTTCCCGTGGCTGGTTCTGACCAGCATGGGTCCCGCCCCCCCCCCCCCCCCCTCCTTAGGCTAGAGTGGTGCATTATGACCTAACGGTTGACGCGTCCTTAATCCAAATAAACCAAACCAGCCGAATCGCTGAACAGATTGCGCTTCAATTTTAAACAGACATCCGGTACGAGTTTATTGAGAACTGCTACCAAAATCAGCAAGATTCATTGCGATTTAAACCTACAAGAAATAATAAATTGAAAAATGGGCTTCCAATGTTTAGAAATTATTTTAACGACAATGGTTTAGATTTTGAAAATATATTTTTTGTTGTTATTTACCTGGCTGTGAAATGCCGTACCCATGCAAGGACTATCAAATGTTGAACGTCAAGGTACCTCCAATTTCCGCCCGTAGATTGAGTAAACTTTGCAATATTTATACGTATTTCGTACTGGCTATGTTTTCCATAGTATTGTCACAGATGATGGACTACACTGCGTTATATGCATTTCAAAACATGTTTAATAATTTTTTAAATACAATCTAGGAATTACAAAATCTTTCCCGACCAGGGGATTGAACCCACGTCTCCCACATTTCGGCTATAAGGGCGCTTTGGCCAACTAGACTTGGGAAACGCCAAAGTCGTTGTTAGACGAGTGAGCGAGTCATGTGGTGAGTACCCGGGAACATTTGCATTTAAGTTTGATAATTATATTCGTATAAATAATAGTTTTTTTTTAGTTTAGTTGGTAAACGGGCGCGTCAACTGTAAGGCCATAATGCGCCTCATTAGACTATGATAGGCTAGGTAGGCCTAAGGTATAGGGGGAAGAAAAGTAATGTAACCGGGTACTCAACACATGGCTCACTCACTCGTTTAACAACGACTTTGGCGTTTCCCTAGTATAACTAATTTTCAGTGGAGAACTTCAAATCAAATCAACCGAGCCAACCCTGTAGGCCCCGACGCAATCGACGGTTGAGCGATAACCAACCAAAGATCGATATTTTTAATAGGAAATATAGCAATCAGTGGTATGGACAGTGCGAACACCCGCGGATCAACGCCAGAATCAACAAGGCCGATTCAGAACAACTCTAAATTTATTATGTGCTTCGTTGCTAGGACGGCTCCAAAGTCACCGTTTACAAACTCCTGAGACAAGAACTGATGGACTTAAGTCCAAATCAGAAGTTAAAAACTTCTGACTTTAACAGACTTTAACAGACTTGAACGGGAAACAAATTCCAACATAAAGAGTTTATAGCCAGGAGTATGTTTTACAAATAGAAACAAAAATTAGCCTTCTAACACAAAAATTATGAGCAGAAAGCTGTGCCGTGTATACGTCAAAAATTTCACTATAATCGTCTATATTGGGCGTACCGCTTAACCGAAAAATAAATCAAAAATAGTTTTAGCATTGTCAGATGATCATAATTGATAAAAAAAGTCCGATGTTTCGTTAAACTAATATTTAGGAAAATTTTAATTGGGTCCATGGATCCCCCTTAATTGCTTCACCTTAACTGAACGTTTCAGGCTAAGCGAGGTGTGTTCAGTTTTCACTGCAGAGTTATTCGCCATCCGTGAAGCTCTTAAATACATTCTACGTTGTCGTTGTGGAGAATACCTTTTGTGTTCAGATAGCTTAGTTCACTTCAAGCTATAAAACTCATGTATTCAAGTCATCATTTGGTACAAGACATCCGATTCTATTAAGAAAAACTAACCTCTAAGGGATACATAATTCGCCATCTCAAGGTCGTCTGCGCGTGACGTCAGTTTCAAAGATGGCGGCCGCCTTGGGTTCACCCCTAGAGGAGGTATAGGCTCACCTACTTCAAGCAGGCCTAGATTCTGTACTGTACCACCGCGAAATATGACGATTTTGTTAGTTATTTCAATTTAGTGGTAAAGAAGAAAGCCTAACCATGCATAGGGGGCAACGCATTGTCAACACTGGTCAGTGAAATATATTTTTAAACGTGCGTTATTTAATCCTTATTTAGAGTCAGCTCGCTCACTCTCAGCTACAAGAACTGATTTTGAGCGGGGGTCAAAACGAGTTACTATTGCTGTTCATTGC
Source organism: Sweltsa coloradensis (assembly GCA_024449915.1). Taxonomy (NCBI): domain Eukaryota; kingdom Metazoa; phylum Arthropoda; class Insecta; order Plecoptera; family Chloroperlidae; genus Sweltsa; species Sweltsa coloradensis. The sequence goes on along the minus strand of JAMZAV010003179.1, from coordinate 94,564 downwards.
TAGGACGTCTCAGTGTATTAATTAAAGGTTTCATTCCAGTATCAGTAGTCGGTACATAGATAATTTTGTTCAAATAAAATAACACTAAATGCCAAATTCCTTTACCAACCAATAAAAACCAATGCAATATTAGCTTCAATGTTTTCTATTCCCTAATAACTATATTGTTAGTTTTAATTCCAGAAGCTAAAACCCTTTGCCTAATGCGGCACAGCTGAGACCATAAAATATTATCACATATTTTGGAATCGGTAATCACGGAACATTCTTCCAAAAATAACTCGATTGTTGAACCATGCCTACAAAACAGTGTTGTTTCTGCAGCCATTTGCCATCAATGGCTCGTTATATCTATCCTGCATTGTGATATAAAAATAATTCTCTAAATCATCTCTCTTACGTAGGCATTTCTCATTTTAAAAAACATAAAATAATATTGCCAGTTGAGATACACGATTGAAATAAACAAATAAGAAAATAGTAAAGCAGATCCTCAGGTAATACCTACTTCCCTAATGTATTATAGGCCTACTCTTACTCACATGTAAAACATAAATAATATACAACAATAATTTACAAAATAATTTACAAAAATAATAATTAATCGCTCACTCGTCGATTGCGTTGGGGGCCTACAGGGTTGGCTTGGTCGCTTTGATTTACTGTCCCCCACTGAAAATCAGTTATATAACAGAGTCTGTGTAACATCATTGAGAATAGAACGTTCTATACTCAATGGCAACATCCTAACTGAAGAGTTACTTGGTTGCTGTGCCATATTTCAATAACGCTAGTTAATAAAAGTCCATGGTCTAGCACACTAGCTTGGATTAGTTTTTTACACGACTGATGTAATGATTGAACTATGATTTCCCAACATTGAGCATATTTTATCATTCGTATTCTGCAATATTTTACTGTATTACCAAATATTTATAAATAAATAATTGGATGAGCGAAGCGAAGACTTCAATTTCACCGACCCCCCAAAAAATTTTGCTCGTTTTTTTTTTTTTTTTTTTTTTGTTTTTTTTGTTTTTTTTTTTTTTTTTTTTTCGTTTTTTTGTCTGTTTGTTCGCTCTCTACCGGGCAAACTGCATATGCGATCTTGATAAAAATTTGACACGACCTTCGTTTTCTCTGAACTTAGACTTGCCACGTTTTTGGGTACAATCGAAGAAATGTTTCTAATGAATATCGTACTTTTACGATTTTTTTCGATTTTTAGTGCGATATTTTCGTGCCATTTGGGCCAATTCTGATCAAACGGGTGGGGCTACAACGTTCATATTTCACAAGGACATTAAGGTTATTTTTTTATTTATTTATTATTTAACGTCTATCCTATTCAGTTATAAAAACTGATTTACAAAGGAGGACAACTAAATAAATCTAAGTACATAGATGCAGAAACAACAATAAATTACATTTTCGTAAATATTTGAAATAGTAGCATTACAACAACAATGCATTTAACACAAGAATTTTGGTAACAAATTGAATGATATTATATGCATTTAATGAATGAATCAAATATATAAAAAAGGGTGGAGAATGAAAAGAAAAGAAAGAAAAAAAAGAAAAGAAAAAAAAGAAAGAAAAAAAAAAAAAAAAAAAAAACAAAAAACACCCGAGCTAAATTTTTTGGGGGGTCGGTGAATTGAAGTCTTCGCTTCGTTTATCCAAAAATTCATGTCAAACTGATCACAGCAATGATACAGGACACCTAAATCAAGTTGCAAGCTCCATCAGTGGGCGGCAACCAGACAATCTAGGCAGAAAAATATAGTTGAAAATACATTGTTTATATCATAATCAAAGCAATAATGAACAAACAAAGAGAAAAGCAAAATCAATTATAAGAGCTTATGAAGGTAAATTAACATTACACAAACACACAATCAAATCAAATCAAATCAAATCACTTTATTGCATTCTTAAGTTTACATTGCAGTATAAAGAGTATATTAGTTAAATTATTATATTATATGGTATAATAACATGTACGTTTAAGTAAAATTAAAATAGGTTATGCAAAATACGTACAGTGTAAACTTGTTTTGTTGCTGTCATAAGCAGAAGCTTGAGCGATCGGCAACAAACATGCGTCTATACCTATTTAGTTTACAAGTAGGAAAATTAATATTTTAGCATGGTTTAGGTTTGTGAGACATATGTTTTTGATCTTATGTCTATGTCTAGGACTATGTACAATGCTATATCTATTATTAATACTATGAAAATAAGATGCTAAAAAACTAATTGATAATATAACTGAATATAAGTATAAATATTTCATTTTATATAATAAATAGTATAATTTTGCACGATTGGTTTGATCTATTTGCATTGATATCCATAGAAGAAAATTTAGCATAGCATCATTTTGATTATTCTTATTCTTTCAGATTTACGAGATTTTCAATGTTTCTGAGGGTGTTGAAGTTAGCCATTGCTTTAGAGCTTGTTTAAATGTAGATTTAGATTTATGCTTTTTGATTGACTTTGTAATTTGTTGTATATTCGAGGACCTAGGTAGAGAGCATGCCTTTGTATGATGTCTTTAGATGTTCTGTGTATAATAAGATTTTGGCTACTGTTTTCTCGTGTATTTATGCCATGTGATACTGTTTTTATTATTCCAGTATTTTTGTTTAGGTGCACATAGTTGGTTAACGCCTTGACATATAGCTTTCTAATATCAAGTGTTTGGCTTTCTACGTAAACAAGCGAAGATGGATATTGGCGTGGTTTCTTTAGCATTACTTTTAGAACCAGCTTTTGCATTATAATTAATTGTTCAATATGTGCCATATACGTTCCACCCCACCCTAAGATACCATATTGTGCTACTGACTGAAACAATGCATGGTATACAATTCTTAGCGTAGGAAAAGAAAGAATGTTTCTAAGATTGTAGAATTTGTAAATAGTGTTTCTGAGATTTTGTAATAAATGAAATGTGATCATTCCATCGAAGATGTTGATCCATTATGAGTCCAAGGTACCTGGTGTTGTCTACTTTGTTTATTGCACTACATGTGCAGTTTATAGTGTCCCCAGTACATAGATTAGAGTGTATTTGCAGTTTAAGGTTGGGGTTTGCAGGTTGCCCATTTGATTTAGGAGAAAATGTTATATACACAGTTTTGTCTTCATTTAGCGTTAGAAGGTTTTCATTTAACCATTTAAACCACTTTATTCATTAGTGCCTCGGCCTGTTGATATGTTTCATTCCATGTATTTCCAGATACGATTAAGACAGTGTCATCTGCAAAACTTAAAATGCGAGCTCCTTTAGCATTACATAGGTCGTTAATGTAAATTGTGAACAGAAGTGGTCCAAGCACAGTGCCTTGAGGCACACCGTATTTAATTTCTCGTGGTGAACTTAGGGAATTGTTAATCTTAACGTACTGCTGTCTTTCTTTCAGATAATCTTTGATTAATTCTAGTGCAATACCCCTGATTCCATATTTTTCAAGTTTTTTAATAAGTATTTTGTGAGACACCGTGTCAAAAGCTTTTGCTAGGTCAAGAAAAATTACTAGAGGTTTTTTATTTAGGTTGATTGCCAAGTGAATCTCCTCCGTTAATTTATAGATTGCATTTTCTGTGCTCTTTGCGAAAACCGTATTGGTTTGGAGAGAATATCATGTTACTTTCTAGGTACTCGCTAACTCTTTTTTTCATGCTTTCTTTTTTCGTGTATTTTAGAAAGGTTTGTTAGTAGGGATATGGGTCTGTAGTTAGATGTTTGCGTTTTATCTCCTTTTTTGTGAATAGGTGTGATTATTGCATGTTTGTATTCACTAGGGAATATACCTGTTGAAAAACTTTGATTTATGATGTGAACTATTGGCTTTAATATTAGTGGTTTCAGAGCTTTTAGTGTTTTTGATTGGATGTTATCGATTCCTGGTGCTGTATTTTCTTTTAGTTCGGTTATGTACAATGAGATTTCTGTTTCAGTAACTGGATAGAGGAAAATAGATTTTTCTGTGTTATATGGTTCGTGTTCTAAAGAAGGTGTAGTTTCAGAATAAGGTTGTTTCTTTTTTAAGATTTCATCTGCCATTTTTTCCCCAATGTCAGTAAAATAATTATTGAACGTGTCAGCTACTAGTGTTGGGTTTTTATCCGCGTTAAGTGTTCCTTCATTTGTTACAACTTCTTTTATAGTAAAACGTTTTTTACACAGTTGTTAGTAGCTTCGTTTATTACGTTCCACACTTTTTGGGTATTATTGTTTGCATTTTGTAGCTTATTCTTGAAATAATCTTCTTTAGTGTTTTTAATGATCTGATTTAGTTTATTACGATATTGTTTATAATTTGCTTTGAGCACGGTATCTAGAGGGTGGTTTATGACTTGTTTGCTAAGTTTATCTCGTTTTCTTATTGATTTAATTAGACCTAGCGTTATCCATGGTTTTATTTTTTTGGGGTGAATTTTTGTGTGCTTGTATTCAGTAGCTTTTTCAATATGGCCTCCTAGTATTTTAAGAAAGTTGCCTGTTGCAATGTTAACATCTGGTTCATTTGTTACGTTTTGCCATCCTTCGTTTTCTATATTTTCATATAGTACGTCATAGTTTATTAGTCTAAGTTCCTTTTTATTCCCTGTGTCTTCGCAAACTTTATCTTTTCTCCCATTCACTGTTTCAATTTGAACTGCAATTGGGTAATGGTCAGTAATTGCTGTATGTAGAATTGAAGTTTTTATAATACTTGAGTTTTTGTTATGACTGTGTAGTGTTTTAGATTTGATGAAAATGTGATCTATGCAGGATTTACTTAGGCCTGTTTCTCTTGTATATTTATTTATGTATGATAGGAATCCATTGCTCCACATAGTGTTTAGATAATCTCTTGTACTCCTAGATTCATTACATTGCGTTTCGTTGATATTTATGTTTGTATCGCCTATTATTATATTCAGGTCTGATTTTACTTTTGGGATACAAGTGGCTAATTCTTCTATGAATGTATTTATGTTACTGGAAGGCGATCTATATAATGCTAGAATAGTGTAACTTTTATTGTCTTTACTGAACGTAACTGAAATACAGTTGGCTTGAGTTATCTCATTAATTTGTTCAATGTTAATTTTGTTATTTAATGTGTTGTCTTTGATAAAAATAGATAATCCATCATGTGTGGTAAGTTTATTGTTAAAATGATGAGATTCATATCCCTCGATTTCAAATTCATTACTAGTGCATTTCATTTGTGTTTCTGTCAATATTATAATATCAAAAATGACTGTGATATTTTGAAGAACGACTAATAGCTCATCAAAATGTTTTTGCATGCTACGTATGTTAAAATGAATAATAGTAATGTTCGTGCTTGTTTTTTGGGGGGTGTGAAATTTTGAGAATTCTTCGTGGGACGTGCAAATTGTACTGTTTTCTCTGGTTTCATTAAGTGTGAGGTCGATGTCAGTGCAAATAGGATGTGACAAAACCATCGTGCAATTTTGTTCTATTTTAGTAATAGACCTACAACTAGATTATACAATGGATAATTAAATTTTAAATTACAAACATATAATAACAAATCAAAGGGTTATCATCTTGCAGATAACTGGAATATTATTGCTACAACGGTTAAAAACATAATCCAAAATAGAATTAAAATTAAAAGTTCAAACAAGGTATAAAATAAAACGTAAAAATAAAATAAAATAAATATATACTTAGTTATGCCTAATACTTATATTAGTTTAGAAGAAGGCCTTGTCTTAAATGAAGACTTTAGTTACAGCGAGGTCTTGATTTGCGGGGTCGGAGATAAAAAAAAAATTTAAGGGGTTTTTGTTTTAGGATAGAAGTCTTGTTATTGTGGTGCTCTTGAGGGAATATCTTGCATCCGCCTGACGTGGGTTATCTTCCCTCTGGAGTTAACAATAAGGATATTGCCATCTTGCGTCCAGCAGTTTCTCATTCCATACCTCTCACGTGCTGTCCGGAAAATCTCTTGCCGAGTTCTGGTGAGAGACTCCGACAGCACAATCCGGAGGCCCTGGAGCTTCCTCTTGGCGCGCCAAACTGCGTCTCGCGTCTGGTATGAGATGAACTTTATTATGATTGGGCGACTCTTCTGGGTTTCACCGTCTGACGGCCTGTTGGGTGCACCGACACGATGTATTCGGTCAACACCCTGGTGCCCCAGTGGTACTCCCATCGCGTTGTTAATTACGTCCAGAGCAACAACAAAGGTGTTCTCCCCCTGTTGCTCTGGGACTCCGTGAAGGAGAAGACAGTTTCGGCGGCTGTATTGCTCCAGCTGCTCCGTACGTTCTTCACAGGCTGTTGTACGTTCTTCACAGTCTGCTGTGCGTTTCTTCAGTCAATAACTTACAAATAAATAGTAAAAATCAATTTTTTGCTCTTTGATTCATTATCATTGCTTCAATTTTACTTTTAAATTGTACAATTCCTAGATCAGTAAACTGGCTTCTAATATCATAAGAAATTGAATTCCAATAGGATACGCCTCTGTACATAAATGACTTTCTAAATGCTTCAGAATTTAATCTAGGAACTTCCAATGAGTTTATTAAAGTAGAATTTCTATCACGATCAACAATTTTAAAAATATTGGGTATATAATAATATGTAAATAAATAAATAATATGGTGATATATTGCTTTCTGAAAGAAAAAGTTGAAAAAGTTAGCCAGAATCGAGAGAAATAAAGCTTTTAATATACGTTTTTTGACTTTGTGTGCGATATTTTCGTGCCATTTGGGCCAATTCTGACCAAACGGGTGGGGCTAAACGTTCATATTATACATGGACATTAAGGTTATGGTGATGTAGTACCTTTTGAAAGAAAATGATGAAAAAGTTAGCCAGAATCCATAGAAATATAGCTTTTAATGTAAGATTTTTACGTTAAATAATAACAAATTAACAAGAAACAATAGAAACTTGACAACAATCACCTACAATGCGTCGGCAGAAAAACAAAGCACTTGCAAAAGTAAAGATATCCCACGCAAACTAAAAACTTTAAAAAAGCTCATCCATCAACGCGGCGGGACTTTAGCGTTTTCCTAGTAAATAAATAAATTTTATTTAGAGTCTACCCACTCAGTTATTGGATGAGCGAAGCGAAGACTTCAATTTCACCGACCCCCCAAAAAATTTAGCTCCGTTTTTTTTTTTTTTTTTTTCGTCTGTTTGTTCGCTCTCTACCGGGCAAACGGCATATGCGATCTTGATGAAAGTTTGACACGACCTTCGTTTTCTCTGAACTTAGACTTGCCACGTTTTTGGGTACAATCAAAGAAATATTTCTCATGAATATCGTACTTTTACGATTTTTTCGATTTTTAGTGCGATATTTTCGTGCCATTTGGGCCAATTCTGACCAAACGGGTAAGGCTACAACGTTCATATTTCACATGGACATTAAGGTAATGGTGATGTATTGCTTTCTGAAAGAAAAAGTTGAAAAAGTAGCCAGAATCGAGAGAAATTAAGCTTTTAATATACGTTTTTTTTGACTTTTGTGCGATATTTTCGTGCCATTTGGGCCAATTCTGACCAAACGGGTGGGGCTACAACGTTAATATTATACATGGACATTAAGGTTATGGTTATGTAGTACCTTTTGAAAGAAAAAGTGGAAAAATTTAGCCAGAATCCATAGAAATAAAGTTTTTAATACAAGTTTTTTACGTTAAATAATACCAATTGACAAGAAACAAAAGAAACTTGACAACATTCACCTACAATGGCGTAGGCAGCAAAACAAAGCACTTGCAAAAGTAAAGATATCCCACGCAAACTAAAACCTTTAAAAAGCTCATCCATCAACGCGGCGGGACTTTAGCGTTTTCCTAGTATAACTGATTTTCAGTGGGGGACTTTAAATCAAAGCGACCAAGCCAACCCTGCAGGTCCCGGCGCAATCGACGAGTGAGCGATAACCAACCAAAGATCGATATTTTTGGATGAGCGTAGCGAGCGTAGCGAGCGAAGTGAAGACTTCAATTTGACTTTCTGTTTTTTTGTTTGTTTTTCACTTACGTTACCCCAAGAAAAATAGCTCGGGTGTTTTGTTTTTTGTAAGTTTTTCTGTCTGTTTGTTCGCTCTCTACCGGGCAAACGGCATATGCGATCTTGATGAAAATTTTAGGGGACCTTCGAAATCTCTGAACTTAGACTTGCTCCGTTTTTGGGTACAATCGAAGAAATATTTCCCATGAATATCGTGCTTTAAAGATTTTTTCCGATTTTTAGTGCTATATTTTCGTCGCACTTGGGCCGATTCTGACCAAACGGGCGGGGCTACGACGTTCATATTTTACATGGACATTAAGGTTATGGTGATATAGTACCCTGTGAAAGAAAAAGTTAAAAAAGTTTGCTAGAATCCATAGGAATAATGGTTTTAATATGAGTTTTTTATTTTTAGTACGATATTTTCGTCACATTTGGGCCGATTCTGACCAAACGGGTGGGGATAGAATGTTTATCTTTCACTTTGACCTTACGCTCGTGGTGATGTATTGCGTTTTGAAAGAAAAAGTAATAAAAAATTGTCCAGAAACCATATAATTAAAGGTTTTAAATTAAGTATTTTGAGGAATTTAATAACAATTAACAAGTAACAATAGAAACTGACAACAATCACCTACAATGCGTTCAAAAAGCACTTGATAAGTAAAGAGACCCCACGCAAACTAAAAACTTACAAAAAAGCTCATCCATCGACGCGACGGGACTTTAGCGTTTTCCTAGTTAATAGGAAATATAGCAATCAGTGGTATGGACAGTGTGATCACCCGCGAATCAACGCCAGAATCAACAAGGCCGATTTAGAACATTTCTGGAAATTTATTATGTGCTTCGTTGCTAGGACGGCTCCAAGTCACCGTTTACAAATTCCTAAGACAAGAATTGATGGACTGAAGTCCAAAACATGTAAAGTGGTAAAGGGTTTAGGTATGATGTACAAATAATCACAAAAATGGTTAATTTTTCTTAACTTTATTGACCAACTGATCATGTATCTAGATTAAGGGCGAGTGTTGGAATGATCTTCTTATTCTTATCTAACTACAATTGTTAAGTTGGTATTACTACTAGTTGGTACGACAACTATTTATCTGTATTGTGTTGGCAACACTGTATACTTGTCGGCGTCCCTTCCGTTGTGAATAAACATGGTTGATGCAAACTGTAGTTGCTTTATCTTTTAAAACAAACGCAAAACTGAATAAATCCAATAATAATTGAGCGAGCGTAGCGAGCGTCTCCACTTGACTCTTATGGCTCGAATGTCTGTTTTTTTTTCTGTTACTGCTTCGATACAGGTCGCACCGTTTCTCTGATCGACCTGAAATTTTGCACACATGTACATACCACCTAGGCGGGTTGCTGTATAGTTTTTGAACAAAATCCGATCATTGGTTATAAAAAATAAAAAATAAAATAAAAAAATAAAAAAATAAAAATGTACCGATCGTTATGAATTTTGCAGGGTCAATAAGTACAACATTCTCTCCTATTTTCCAAATTTTCAGCTAAATCGGTCAAGACCTTAAAGACTTATTGCTAATCATAATTCGAAAAATGATGTTAAAAAATGAAGGAGGCAGTGAAGATACAAAGATACACTTTAGAAGGCATGACGTGAATTAGTACAATGCAAAGATGTTGGAATAGTAAAGTGTACAAATAATGTCAATATCCAGGTAGGCCTACACTGTGTGGTGGGCCTTATGGGAATGTCGTACTCGGGTCATGTTGCACGTACCGGTGCTCGCTCAACAACGCGTCCAACTGAGCGTTTTCCTAGTGTAATTTCCATCTACACTACTTATCGGATCAAAATGAAAATAACATATTCGTGATCGGACGGACATTTTAAATGATTTGGCCACCTCAGATTTTGTCACCGTTTAGTTTGAAAAAAAAACTTTCGATTAACTTTATTAACTTTTTGAACGATTTTGCCACAAAACTATACAGCAACCCGCCTAGGTGGTATGTACATGTGTGCAAAATTTCAGGTCGATCAGAGAAACGGTGCGACCTGTATCGAAGCAGTAACAGAAAAAAAAAAAAAAAAAAACAGCCATTCGAGTCAAGTGGAGACGCTCGCTACGCTCGCTCAATTAAACTACTAGGAAAACGCTAAAGTCCCGCCGCGTTGATGGATGAGCGTTTTTTTTGTAAGTTTTTTTTGCGTTTTGTGCGTTTGTTTGCACTTTTCCTTTGCAAGTGCTTTTTGAATGCATTGTGGAGGTGATTGTTGTCAAGTTTCTATTGTTATTTGTTAATTGGTATTATAAACTTCAAAAAACTCATATTAAAACCTTTATTTCTGTAGATTCTGACTAATTTTTTCAACTTTTTCTTTCAAAAGGTACTACATCACCATAACCTTAATGTCCATGTGAAATCTGAACGTTGTAGCCCTACCCGTTTGGTCAGAATCGGCCCAAATGTGACGAAAATATCGCACTAAAAATTGAAAAACTAATATTAAAACCTTTATTTCTATGGATTCTAGCTAACTTTTTCAACTTTTTCTTTCAAAAGGTACTACATCACCATAATCTTAATGTCCATGTGAAATATGAACGTTCTAGCCCCACCCGTTTGGTCAGAATCGGCCCAAATGTCACGAAAATATCGCACTAAAAATCGAAAAAAATCGTAAAAGTACGATATTTATGAGAAATATTTCTTCGATTGTACCCAAAAACAATACACCTCTAAGTTCAGAGAAAACGAAGGTCCGGTCAAATTTTCATCAAGATCGCGTATGCCGTTTGCCCGGAATCGAGCGAACAAACAGACGGAAAAAAAAAAAAAAAAAAAAAAAAAAAAAAAACACCCGAGCTAAATTTTTTGGGGGGTCAGTGAAATTGAAGTCTTCGCTTCCGCTCGCTACGCTCGCTCAATTAAACAATTACAGAACTGGTTTTGAAATGCATTTATAGTTGGATGAGCGTAGAGAGCGAAGCGAAGATTCCATTTCACTACACTGGAGAAAAAAATCCGGAATGTTTTTTTTCTTCTTTCTTTTTTTCTTTTTGTATTTTTGTGTGTCTGTGAACACGATTCCGGCTAAACCAATACTCCAATTGCGATGAAATTTTATGGAGGTCTATGAAATCTCTGAACGAAGAACTGCACGGGGGGAAAAATCGATCGAAAAATTATTTCTCATGAAAATCGCAATTTTACGATTTTTTTCGATTTTTTAAAAAATTCTTCGACTTATAACATCTACATGCTATATCCGATTGTAATGATTTTTTCACAGAACCTTAATTTTATGAATTAAAAATTTGAGCGCAATCGAAAAATTATTTCTTATGAAAATCGCAATTTTACGATTTTTTCTTTTAAAAAAAATTACGCTCATCCATCAACGCGGCGGGACTTAAGCGTTTTCCTAGTACTATGGAAATCACAGCCAGTACAAAATACGTGTAAGACAGCAAGGTTTACTAAATCTTCAAGCGGAATTTTGGGTAACCTTAAGCGTGCAAGATTCATTACACCTTGGTCACCGCCTGACATTCTAAAACTGATTAGATGAACATGTTTTTTTCTTGAACAAAAGCATTGTCGTTAAATCCTACACATTTCACCTAATGTTTTCAATTTATTATTTCTTGTAGGATTAAATCGCAACAGATTTTTTCATTTTGTTAGCAATTCACAATTAAATAGTCACGGATGTCTGTCCAAAATTTCAGCTCCATCTGTTAAGCCGTTCGACCGTTTGGCATCGAAACAAACATTTTACAAACGTATAGTGTCACAACGAAGAGCCATTCGACTTGCGTTGTATGACTCATTAGCTCACTCGTCCAACTAGGATGAAGGAATCGCCAATGTCGTTGTTGGACGAGTGTGCGAGTCATGTGAGTATCCGGGTACAAGGGGCAAATAAATAGTGAATAAAGGAGCAAATAAATAGCAAACCTTCAAGAGCGGCCAATTATACCGCGTTACCCACATGTGCTGTGAGTCATGAAGTTGAGACTTGACTGCTACTGATGCGTTAACTATTTATATCGCTATGCACTTGGACGCGGGCGACACCAAAACATATCACATCGCCAACGCCAAAGTATTAAAGCTATTAAGTTTCCAAAATATGTTTCAGAACGATCCATTCATGGACCTCATTTCTTCTTGAGATGTTCTACATCCATCTTTTATGCTCCTCATATCATATCCAATGTAGGAGAGCACTGCAAAACATGATTTTTTGCAGTAATTAACTTTTTGTAAGTTGGCAGGGAAAGATATAATTCTGAAATTTTTCTCAGTTGCTAATATTCATAGTGGTAACATAGTTGAGAAAGGGTATTTTTTATCAGCAAAATTTAAGTTTAACAAAATAAAGTAATAATATGTGTGAATACATAGAATTAATTGGTAAGAAAAACGAGATTTAAAATAATAGTACAGTCAGAGACTACGATGTTAGAAGCGAGGATAAGAAAAATGTTGAAAGTGTACAAAAACAAGGTCGAGAGTGACCCCGGAGATATAGAGGTCACGACTAGTGATACTGGGATAGATAGCAGTGACGTGAACGTGAAAAATGTAGCTAACAAAGTGTGTTTGTTAGGACGAGCAGTTATTACACCAAAGAGTGAAATATTCTGCTAAGGTATTCAAGAATATCGTATAGATAGTAAGAGGGACATGTTTCTAGTACCTAAGGTGTTCCCCCAGAGGATGGCATCTTAGTAGCGAGTGTGGCTTATAAACCAGCCAAACATAGCACTGTTCCCCTGAGGATAATTAACACTACACATAGACAGGTCGGAGACTATACAGGTACTATGGTAGGTAATGTAACCCCTCTTGCAGAAATTGAAATGGTAAATTATCCAAAATTAAATTATGTAAATGCTAGTTATCACAAGTGTGATAAGAGTTAATGTGTTGCTCAACTTTAGTGAACACTATACTGAAGGTCAGGAGGTCGCAGATAGCAATAGAGAAGGCTTAGCCAGCTATTTGAGTTGTGAAGAAAGCATAGAAGCCACAGACAGTAACATTATGGAATATTTTGAATTAGGAGACATGACTAACGATGATAAAATAACTTTAAAACAAGTACTGAATAAAAATAGTGACGTAATCTTGACAAAAGGAAATACTATAGGTTGTGCGACTAAAGTACAGCATCAAATAATAACAGACACATAATTAACTGTTACTTAACACCTGTATAGATAACCTTATCAGCAAAAATAACCTTTACAGACAGAAATTGACGAAATGTTGCAACAAGGAATAATCAAACCATATTCTTCCCCATGGTCAGCTCCAATGTTAATGGAAAAAAGAAATCTTTAGACAGAACGCCAAAAGTTAGACCTGTAATAGATTACAGAGGGTTGAATAATCAATTACTAAGATGTTTTTTCTCTACCAAATATTCAGGAAACATTAGCATTAGATATGTTAGGTGGAACCATATCAATGTTAGATTGTGCATCCGGTTTTAGGTAGGTAGAAATTGTTCCCGAGCATCGTGAAAGGTCTGGATTTAGCACACCATATAGACACTATCAGTGTATCAGAATGCCGTTTGGCAAGGCTAATTCACCGTCTACCTTCTCCAGATTAATGGATAACGCACTTGCTGGACTAATTTGAAAAAATTGTTTTGTGTACCTAGATGACATTATAGTACTCAATTCAATAGTTCTCCTCCGAAAAATGTAGCTTCATGATTGAAGAAATTTAATACTAAGGGCAATTGTAATCTCGTCTGATGGCATACGCTCAGATGAAGAGAAAATTGAACCAAAAGTATTTTTCTCACCCCTAAAAATATGAAAGACTTTCGATCCATCATTAGTCTCACAAGTTATTATCGTCGTTTTATAAGAACCTTTTCTGATATCGGACGCCCTTTGACCAACCTGGGAAAACAACAAATAGAAGCATTTAATACCTTAAGATTAGCTCTATGTACTCCTCCAGTTTTATTACCTTACCGGCTTACCCAGATTTTAAGGAATCTTTCTGTATCAACACTGATGCCTCAGGTAATGCCGTAGGAAAATGGACATTCAATTGCAGTTCAGTTTAGTTCTTTATTGTACATAGGTATTTATGTGTGATTATTACATGGCACATGGTCAGGAAATTATTTATTCCCAGTAAACTATACACTAGCTATACACTTCTACTACTAGGAAAACGCTTAAGTCCCGCCACGTTGTTGGATGAGCGTAATTGGTGCATTGAGCTGCCATGTGTTATGCGAATTTTCTGTTGTTCTGTGGCAAAATCATTATTAAGTTGAAATTTTTTAAATTAAATTAAATTAAATTAAAAATTAACTTTTTTTTTTAATCATAATAATGTTTAAAAAAATCGTAAAATTGCGATTTTTATAAGAAATAATTTCTTGATTGCGCTCAAATTTAACACTTACATATTAATTCATAAAATTAAGGTTCTGCAAAAAAATCATTACAATCGGATAAAGCATGTTGGTGTTATAAGTCAAAGAATTGTTTAAAAAAAGAAAAAACCCGTAAAATTTCGATTTTTATGATAAATATTTTTTCAATTGCTCTCAAATTTCACGAGAATATCTTAATTCATAATATAAAGGTTCTGTGCAAAAATCATTAAAATCGGATAAAGCATGTAGGTGTTATAAGTTGAAGAAATTTTTTAAAAATCGAAAAAAATCGTAAAATTAATTGCGATTTTCATGAGAAATAATTTTCCGATTGCGCTCAAAAACGTGGCAGTTCTAAGTTCAGAGATTTCGAAGGCCTCCATAAAATTTCATCGGAATCGGAGTATCGGTTTAGCTGTAATCGTGTGGACAAACAGACAAAAATACAAAAAAAAGAAAAAGAAAGAAAAAAAAAACATTCCGGATTTTTTTCTCCAGTGTAGTAGAATGGAATCTTCGCTTCGCTCGCTTCGCTCGCTACGCTCATCCAACTAACTTTACATCAGCAGACAACTTAATCAATCAGAACGTTATTATTCCACAATTAAAAGAGAATGTTTAGCCATATAATTTGCTGTAAAAAAAATTATGTTGTTATATTTTTGGATGAGCGTAGCGAGCGTAGCGAGCCAAGCGAAAACTTCAATTTCACTGACCCCCGCGAAAACTTCAATTTCACTGACCCCTCAAAAAATTTAGCTCCAATGTTTTTTTGTTTTTGTTTTTTTGTTTTTTTTCCGTCTGTTTGTTCGCACGATTTCGGGCAAACGGCATATGCGATCTTGATAAAATTTTGAGAGGACCTTCAAAATCTCTGAACTTAGACCTGCCACGTTTTTGGGTACAATCGAAGAAATATTTCTTATGAATATCGAACTTTTACGATTTTTTTCGATTTTTAGTGCGAAATTTTCGTGACATTTTCCCCGATTCTGACCAAACGGGTAGGGCTAGAACGTTCATATTTCACATGGACATTAAGGTTATGGTGATGTAGTACCTTTTAAAAGAAAAAGTTGAAAAAAATAGCCAGAATCCATAGAAATAAAGGTTTTAAAATGAGTTTTTTGAGGTTTAAAATAACAATTAACAAGTAACAATAGAAACTTGACAACAATCACCTACAATGCATTCAAAAAGCACTTGCAAAGGAAAAGTGGTCCTACGCAAACTAAAAACCTACAAAAACGCTCATCCATCAACGCGGCGGGACTTTAGCGTTTCCCTAGTTGTACAAAAATTCATTCTATTAACAGATCATAGACCCCTCAAGTGGTTGTTTAACGATAAAGACCCATCGTCGCGATTATCCTGTTGGGTCTTGCTCTTGTCAGAATACCAATGTGAAATATTGTATACCCCTGGTAAAGAAAATGCGTGTGCTGATGCTCTTTCTCGAGTTTCAACCATACATTCAGCTGCTCCCAGCTACGAACCAGTGTGGGACCGAGATAAGATAAAGGAAGAACAGGCCAAAGATGAGACTCTGACGCACTTGATAACTGACTTACAACACGAACCTAATGATGACACATTTTATCAACATGAAGACGTAATTAAACGAGGAAGCGGAGCGACTGAGTGTCTCCATTCAACTCAAACGGCCCTCATTCTGTGATTCTGTGTGTCTGTACGTCGAAAATCAGCCGTACCACTGAACCGATTGCGCTGAAATTTTAAACAGACATCCGGTACCAGTTTACTGAGCCTACAATAAATAAAAAAGTGATTTTTTTAAAATATCGATAGCATTTGTTTAGTAGCAGATAGCGGGCCGAAATCTACCTGGCTGACATGGCACAGTGGTAAGCATTTAGCCTACCGCACGGAGGGTACGGGTTCGATACCCGTCAGTTAGAACTTTTTTTATATTTTCACACCACATATTATTTTTTAGGGGTGTTAAATGGGAAATAAAAATTAGGTGATTTTGTTTTTTTCTTGGAAATTTGTTTATGTTTCACGCTAATACGTTTCGAACACGATTCACATTTGAATGTTCAATTTAAATAACTAGGGAAACGCCAAAGTCGTTGTTAAACGCGTGAGTGAGCCAAGTGTTGAGTACCCGGGAACATCGTATTTCCTCCCATATACCCAAGGCTGGATCTAGTTCAGTATGGGGAATGATACCGCGTACTATACACATGGCTCACTCACTCGTTTAACAACGACTTTGGCGTTTCCCTAGCTAAACGAGGGAGTGGAGCGACTGAGTGTCTTCATTCAACTCAAACGGCTCTCATTCTGTGATTCTGTGTGTCTGTCTGTACGTCGAAAATCAGCCGAACCGCTGAACAGACTGCGCTGAAATTTTAAAACAGACATCCGGTACGAGTTTACTGAGAACTCGATTTAAGCCTACAATAAATAAAAATAAGATTTATATCGATAGCATTTATTTAGTAGTAGCTAGCGGGACCGGATCTACGTGGCTGGCATGGTCTAGAGGTAAGCATTTCGCCTACCGCACGGAGGGTTAGAACACCCGTGAGTTAGAACTTTTTGAATATTTTTACACCCACATATTATTTTTGAGGGGTGTTAAATGGGAAATAAAAATTAGTTATTTTGTTTTATCTTGGAAATTTGTTAATGTTTCACGCTAATACGTTTCGAACACGATTCGCATTTTGAATGTTCAATTTAAATAACTAGGGAAACGCCAAAATCGTTCTTAAACGAGTGAGTGAGCCAAGTGTTGAGTACCCGCGGCAACATCTCCTCCCATATACCCCAGGCTGGATCTAGCCCAGTATGGGGAATGATACCGGGTGCTATACACATGGCTCACTCACTCGTTTAACAACGACTTTGGCTTTTCCCTAGTTTTATTTAAACACAGGACCTCTAATGAACGAAAAGATAGAATGATTGTACCTAGGTCAAAGTCAATCATACATTAATCAAGTAATAGGCGGCAAGCCCTTACTTACTGAATATAGGAAAACGCTAAAGTCCCGCCGCGTTGATGGATGAGCTTTTTAAAGTTTTTAGTTTGCGTGGGATATCTTTACTTTTGCAAGTGCTTTGTTTTGCTGCCTACGCATTGTAGGTGATTGTTGTCAAGTTTCTATTGTTACCTGTCAATTGGTATTATTTACCGTAAAAACTTATATTAAAAGCTTTATTTCTATGGATTCTGGCTAACTTTTTCAACTTTTTCTTTCAAAAGGTACTACATCACTTTAACCTTAAGGGGAGATGCTTCCAATAGTGCAGACATTGATTGCATCATGAACCCAGCCTGTTATTATTAATTGTTACTTATAAAACTTGGCATACATGTTAACAAAGAGTTGATTTGTAAAAAAAAAAAAAAAAAAATTTTTTGGTTACCGTATACTTAAAATTGAGAAATGCATGAACAATTCTTAAGGTACCTATAAGTTGGACAGTTTTAAAAAATTTAACAAAAAAATTTGTAGGATTATTCCCAATAATATTTAGCAAAGGATGATGGAATTAGTTTTTTGGTTTTTGGTTTTAAAATTTTTTATATATTTTTTTTATTGTAACAATAGAAATTCCATTGTTGCGTAACATATCCTGACAATAAAACAGAAAATAAAAAATAAAAAAGTAAATCCATCGTTTTTTTACATTCTATTCATCTATGCATGTGCCAATTTGCAGACTTGTACCTTTAATAGATTTTTTTACACATGTACCTGAAAATATATAGGATAAAAACAAGGATCTTGGGTAAAACCGCGTCGAAAATAAGATGAACCAGGGCAGAACCTGGGCGTCCACCGACGTTTCGTCTGTACTACGTCAGACATTTTCAAGGTTGACTGTGACTCTACGTCAACCTTGAAAATGTCTGACGTAGTACAGACGAAACGTCGGTGGACGCCCAGGTTCTGCCCTGGTTCATCTTATCTTCGACGCGGTTTTACCCAAGATCCTTGTTTTTATCCTATGACGGGCCGCGAAAACCTACAACATCCACATATATATATATATATATATATATATATATGTTTAACCTCATTTTAAATAAAAAAAAATGTATATGATCAGAGTGCATTTTGTAAAATTTTGTAGCATATTCATTAAGTTAATACTTTATTTTGTGTTATATTATATAACTGGGATACCATCATAATACTAAACATACACATAAAAAAATATACAAAGAAAAATATGCAGTGGAAACAAAAATAGAATTTTTCAATGCGTTTTTGAAGCATCTTCCCTTAATGTTTATTGGATGAGCGTAGCGAGCGAAGCGAAAACTTCAATTTCACTTACCCCTCAAAAAATTTAGCTCCAATGTTTTGTTTTGTTTTTTGTTTGTTTTTCTGTCTGTTTGTTCGCACGATTCCGGGCAAACGGCATATGCGATCTTGATATAATTTTGACTCTTTGAGGGGACCTTCAAAATCTCTAAACTTAGACGTGCCACGTTTTTGGGTACAATCGAAGAAATATATTTCTCATGAATATCGTACTTTTACGATTTTTTTTCGATTTTTAGTGCGATATTTTCGTGACATTTGGGTCGATTCTGACCAAACGGGTGGGGCTAGAACGTTCATATTTCACATGGACATTAAGGTTAAATGGTAATGTATTGCTCTTTGAAAGAAAAAATTATCCAGAAACCATATAAATAAATGTTTTAATATTAGGTTTTTAGGTATGTATTAACAATTAACAAATAACAATAGAAACTTGACAACAATCACCTACAATGCGTTCAAAAAGCACTTGATAAGTAAAGATCCCACGCAAACTACAAACTTAAAAAAAACTCATCCATCAACGCGACGGGACCTTAGCGTTTTCCTAGTGTATAATATGAACGTTGTAGCCCCACCCGTTTGGTCAGAATTGGCCCAAATGGCACAAAAATATCGCACAAAAAATCAAAAAACTTATACTATAAGGTTTATTTCTATAGATTCTGGCTAACTTTTTCAATTTTTTTTTTCAGAACAGCAATACATCACCATTACCTTAATGTCCATGTGAAATATGAACGTTGTAGCCCACCCGTTTGGTCAATATCGGCCCAAATGTTACGAAAATATCGCACTAAAAATCGAGAAAAATTATAAAAGTACTGTATTCATGAGAAATATTTCTTCGATTGTACCCAAAACGTGGCAAATCTAAGTTCAGAGAAAACGTAGGTCCCCTCCAATTTTCATTAAGATCGCTTATGCCGTTTGCCCGGAATCGTGCGAACAAACAGACAGAAAAAAACAAAAAAAAAACAAAAAAAAAACACCGGGCTAAATTTTTTTGGGGGTCAGTGAAATTGAAGTCTTCACTTCACTCGCTACGTCATCCAAATATATGTAAAGAAAATGGAGAAAAAAAAACAATTCCGCGAGCGCAATTTCTTTCAAAAATTTTTTCATTAAATGGAGGCGCGTTAACCCTTGGATGTTTGTATAATTCATAATTCACTAGTACTTATAATACTTAAGAGTAAAAACACATAGGTTTACCTAAGGGTAGTTTTGTCAGTATTTTCAGTGGAGTGTTGCCTTGAATGCAAATGTTCCCAGGTATTCACCACATGACTCACTCACTCGTCTAACAACCACTTTGGCGTTTCCTTAGTCAAGTTGGCTAAAGCGCCCTTTATACCCAGAATGTGGGAGACCTGGGTTCATACAGCGGTCGTTTTTTTTATATATTTTTTTAGTGTATTAAAAAAAATTTAAGATCATGTATAAAAATTTTTACAATGATATGGAAAACATAGCCAGTACGTAATATGTGTTAAAATTGCAAGGTTACTCAATCTCACAGCCGAATTAAGGGAAACTGCAAAGTGCAATATTTGATACACCTTGGTCACTGCATACAATTTTCACCACCTGACAAAAATAATCAAGACAAAACCATTGTCGTAAATGAAACCTACCATTTTAACCAATTTTTCTATTTATTATTTCTAATAAGTTTACGGTCGCCACGCCTACGAATGTTACTGATTGGTCAGAATTGGCCCAAATGGGCACAAAAATATCGCACAAAAAATCCAAAAAACTTATACTATAAGCTTTAAATTTCTATAAGAAGCATTATGACGTTTCTCCCACTATGTAATATCTGGCCCTTTAACTATTCTTCTATCTCAAAAACCACCATATTCTAACATAACTATAATACTTACCACATCAGATCAATACGCCAATCATCTCACCACTACTCAATACTCCTACTTACACTGTCTATATCGATACTTCATTACCCAACGTCAATCCTCAATTCACGATACTCACTCACTTCATTAGTCACTTATCACGTTCACAATCATCATCACCATCAAAACTCAAATCATCACTCACACCACTCAATTATATCACTCCTATTGCACTCACTCACTCCTACCACTCATCACTTACTAAAAAACTCAAACAAAAAACTCTCACCCACTCACATCTTCATATTTCATAATACGTCCTCACCCTCACTTACTCATCTCCACTATCATTCATCAATCACTACTCAGGCATTCCTCACTCACTACTCACTTACTCATAACTCTCCTCATATCATCAATCACCTCCTCACGTCTCACTCACTCTCGTTCATCACTCACTCACACTCAATCCTCACTCACTCTCTCTCACTCACTCACTCACTCACTTCACTCATTCACTCACTCACTCTACTCACTCAACCATTAATCACTCATTTACTCACTCACTCACTCACTCATCTCACTCACTCACTCACTCACTCACTCACTCACTCACTCACTCACTCACTCACTCACTCACTCAACTCACTCACTCACTCACTCACTCACTCACTCACCACTCACTCACTCCTCACCTCCACTTCACTCACTCACTCTCTCCTCACCATCACTCACTCACTCACTCACTCCACTCACTCCTCCTCACTCACTCACTCACTCACTCACTCACTCACTCACTCACTCACTCACTCCCACTCACTCACTCCTCACTCACTCACTCACATCTCCTCACTCACTCACTCACTCCTCACTCACTCACTCACTCACTCACTCACTCACTCACTCTCTCACTCACTCAAACACAAAATACTCACTTTCTACAGTCTATACATATTTCAATCCGTACTAAATTTTAAAAAATCTATGATTAATGAAGAAATTGGCAAGAACAATAGCATTCACAGCCATAACACAAGACAAGCAAACAACATACACACTAATTATCTCAGCGAAAACATTTACAACTTAACTCCAATTATATTAGTTCTAAATTATTTAACAAGCTACCGACAAGTCTTAAAGCCATTTCTAGTATGAGCATTTTTAAAAACAAACTAAAACAACTCCTATGTAACAAAGCATATTACTCTATTGAGGAATTTTTGAAGGACAAACTACTATAACACTGTTAGGCCTATCTTTATACTACAATTCTTAATAGGCCTAATAGGTATAGATATAGTGTACTATTATTATGTTTGTATTCCACAAATAGGCTAAGATATATTGTATGGTAGGCTCATTTTTTTGTCTTGTGTCTTAACTTTTGTCTTATAGTTGTCTTATTTCTCTAGATTCATTTAAGTCTGATTATTATATTAATATTTGTTTGCCTTTTTTGTCTCTTATGTCTTTTCTTTTTTTTATGTACTGCCTTAAATTGAAACTTATCTCGGCCCACAAGAAAAACTAGACAAATATTTGTTCTCTCGTTTCATTCGTATTCTCTTATATACGAGGCACTCAAATTCTATTAAATAGCCAACAGTAAAATTGTTATGATATGTACAAACTAAGACTAAGGCATTAATTATCAAGTAAATTTATTTTTAGGATAGAAATGTGACGGAGTATCTCTCAATTTGCATCCTGCTTGATTCAGCAATTGCACCTTTCCAAACACCTCAATAACAAAGTTTATTTGTTTAGGAATAAGAAAATAAATACTTATCCCAGGCAATATAATCTTAGAGGTCATCACAAAGTGTTAATTATTATAATGTAATATGCTATGTGTGTGGAAATAAAACTTACTTACTTACTTACTCACTCACTCACTCACTCCTCACTCACTCACTCACTCACTCACTCACTCACTCACTCACAGGGCGTGCTGCTGGTGCTGCCCACCCCTCCAAATATTCTGAATTTAAAACAAAAATCGGTCGATAAAATAACAATGTTTTGAGCAATCTACATTTACAAAAACGTTCACAGAATTATAGTTAGGTTAGAGATTAGTTATTTTTGGTAAATCTTGCAAGCCTGGTCTATGGTGTAAAACGGATAATTCTGATTGTGACTCAATTGTGGAAATTGTCCTTTAGCATTTTCTTGGTTTGCGAATAACAAATCTACAACCATGAAATATACTGGTTGACCTTTCCTGTGTAATGCCTGAACAGAAACGGGAATTTACATTTTTAATTTTGAATATATTATATATTTTTTCATATGTAGAGAGGCTAAAATGATTCAACAAAATCAGTAACGGATACAGTGGGGGGCAGTGCGTTTGGGCGATCGTCATCCCCACTCCCCCACAACATTCCTATTTTGATTGCGCAGCCAATCATTGTGCCATTTTCGATTCTTTTACTAGTTATGAGGCCACCATCTAAAGTTGTAAATTAGCAAATTTTCTCGCCTTCAAGGGGCGGTAACACCCATAGCTTTTAAGCATGCACTAGTTTTGTAAAAAACGTACTCGCTTCCCCCCAGATACGTAGATAGTTTTTCGTTATACAGTTATGTGCATGAAAATCTTGAAATTTAATCCCAAGAATCACGGCTATATCCGCCACTGAATAAAATATACCGAAATCAACAAATCATGACAATTACACAGTTTAATTTCATTACTGATATAAAAAAGAACAGTGGCGTAGGAACCGGGGGGGCAAGGAGGGGGGCAAAATTAACGTGATTTAAATATTAATCCCAGAATTTATGTAGTAAATAATATGACCTTACACTTTTATAATTCGACAGTCACCTTAGTAAAATGAATACATGTTTGCCGGTATGATTCGTCATTACATCAAGAATAAGGTTGGAATTTACTAAAATGGTCCACTTTACGAATTTTTTTTAGTTTTTAGATCGCAGATATAGTTACAGTAAAACATCGTTTACAGAGTCCGAAAGCAGTTAAAACATGAGGAAATACTGTAGTATGCATGGTGATTATAGTGATTATAGTCTTCGGCGAACGGGCCTCCAGCGGCTGGGGCTTTACCCCAGACCTTAGCTACCGCCAACAAAATCTTCAAATTGATTTCTCCCCCCCCCCCCCCCCCCCCCAACTTTCAAAACGTTCCTACGTGCCTGTTAAGTACACCACAAAACAATGCAGCAAAACCGTTTTAGAAAATCACTGACGGGCAGTCTTCGAAATGTTAGTGAAATATATCAGCAGTCAGCACCCCTCGGAATTTAGAAAACCCAGCGCCCCTGCTCACTCATTCAATTTTAAAAAATATATTCTAGCAAAAAAATCAGTATAATAAGACAAGGTGGAGGAGCGACTGAGGATACAATTCAACTCAAACGGCGCTTATTCTGTGTGTTCGTCGGAAATCAGCCGAATCGCTGAACAGATTGTGCTAAAATAATAAACGGACATCCGGTACGAGTTAACTGATAACTGCATACAAAACCAGATCTAGATCTAAACTAGATCCATTGCGACTTAGACCTACAAGAAATAATAAATTGAAAAATACGCTGAGATTGTTTAGGAATTATTTCAACGACAATGGTTTAGTTTTTGAAAACATATTTTTTGTTTGTTATTTTGTCAGGCTGTGGAAATGCAGTGCCCTAGGTGTATCAAATCTTCCACTCTCAAGGTACGAATCGGCCTTGTTGATTCTGACGTTAATCCGCGGGTGTTCGCACTGTCCATCCACTTATTGCTATATTTCCTATTAAAATTCCGATCTATGGATGATTATCGCTCACTTGTCGAATGTGTCGGGGCCTACAGGGTTAGTTTAGTCGCTCAGATTTACTGTCCCCCATTAAAAATCAGTTATTTCACTGAGTGGGTAGACTCTAAATACGAAGTTATTTATTTATTTAACCGTCAATTCCGCTCGGATATTGAGTGAACCTTGCAATATTTACACGTATTTCGTACTGGCTACGTTTTCCATAGTATTGTCACAGATGATTGGATGAGCGTAGCGAGCGCAGCGAGCGAAGCGAAGATTCCATTTCACTACACTGGAGAAAAAAATCGGATTGTTTTTTCTTTTTTTTCTTTGTCTGTTAACACGATTCCGGCTAAACCGATACTCCAATTGCGATGCAATTTTATGGAGGCCTTCGAAATCTCTGACCGTAGAACTGCCACGTTTTTGAGCGCAATCGAAAAATTATTTCTCATGAAAATCGCAATTATACGATTTTGTTCGATTTTTTTTTAATTTCTTCGGCTTATAACACCTACATGCTTTATCCGATTTTGATGATTTTTTCATAGAACCTTAATTATATGAATTTAGATATTTGTGTGAAATTTGAGCGCAATCGAAAAATTATTTCTCATGAAAATCGAAATTTTACGTTTTTTTCATTTTAAATTCAATTCTTTGAGTTATAAGACTTACATGCTTTATCCTATTGTAATGATTTTTTCACAGAACCTTAATTTTATCAATTAATAGATTCGTGTAAAATTTGTGCGCAATCGATTAATTATTTCTTATGAAAATTTCAATATTACGATTTTTTCCTTTTTTTAAATTACGATTAATTAAAAAATTAAGTTAATTTTTAATTTAATTTAATTTATTTTTAAAAAAATCTTTAACTTCGTAATGAATTTTTCACAGAACAACAAAAAATGCGCATAACACATGGCAGCTCAATGCACCAATTACGCTCATCCAACAACGCGGCGGGACTTCAGCGTTTTCCTAGTAGATTACACTGCGTTATATGCATTTCAAAACATGTTCTACATTTAAAAAAAATACAATCCAGAAATTATAAAATCTTTCCTGACCAGGGGATTGAACCCAGGTCTCCCACATTTTGGGTATATAAGCCTCAAAGGGCGCTTTAGCCAACTAGACTAGGAAAAGCCAAAGTCGTTGTTAGACGAGTGAGCAAGTCATGTGTTGAGTATCCGGGAAAATTTGCATTTAAGTTTTATTGGTTGGATGAGCGTAGCAAAGATTCCATTTCACTACACTGGAGAAAAAAATCCGCAATGTTTTTTCCTTTTTCTTCTTTTTTTGTGTGCGTCTGTTAACACGATTCCGGCTAAACCGATACTCCAATTGCGATGAAATTTTATGGAGACCTTCGAAATCTCTAAACTTAGAACTGCCACGTTTTTGAGCGCAATCGAAAAAATATTTCTCATGAAAATCGCAATTTTACGATTTTTTTTGATTTTTTAAAAATTTCGTCAGCTTATAACACCTACATGCTTTGTCCGATTTAATGATTTTTCACAGAACCTTAATTTTATGAATTTAGGTATTCGTGTGAAATTTGAGCGCAATCGAAAAAACTATTTCTTATGAAAATCGAAATTTTACGTTTTTTTTCTTTTTTTAAACAATTCTTTGACTTTGACTTTTTCACAGAACCTTAATTTTATGAATTAATATATTCGTGTAAAATTTGTGCGCAATCGAATAATTATTTCTTATAAAAATTTCAATATTACGATTTTTCTTTTTTTTTAAATTACGATTAATAAAAAAAATTAAAAATTTAAGTTAATATTTTATTTTATTTATTATAATTTAAAAAAGATCTTCAACTTAGTAATGATTTTTTCACAGAACAACAGAAAATCCGCATAACACATGGCAGCTCAATGCACCAATTACGCTCATCCAACAACGCGGCGGGACTTAAGCGTTTTCCTAGTATAAATAATAGGGTTTTTAACAGTGTTGAATCCAGCTATAATCCCGGGGGAGGGGGGGGGGGGCGGGAATAAATTGACTAAATGCACTTTATTTCCTTCATTTTGAAATGTCACTTTTTCGTTTTTGAAAAGGCACGAACATATTGCTTTGAAGGCGGTGTGGGCATCTCACGAGGTCAGCAACTCGTTTTGTGAATGTATGGCCTTTCGAAGGGTTCCGACTTCTGTTAGGAAATTCCCAATTATGTCTTCTTTTGTATGTTGGCTCGCGCTTGCAGGACTGATACAGATGCAGTATGTGGGGTAAATTGTACTTTTCGATGCGAAAACACTGTTATCAGGTAACCAATACGTAGACATCCTGTAGAAGGAGGGGTCAACGCAGTTCTCCTTGTGTATTAGGCTAAACACTGATACATGCTTCCTATTAGTGAAATTTTACAAAATCGTGCTGTGATTGGTAAAAAAAAACACAGTATTTCACCCTGTTTTGGAAAATATTGTATTTATCGTTTTCGTTGCTAAAATGACCGTTTTGTGAATCTAGCGGTTTGAAGGTGAAATCTAGTGGATATTCAGGAAATTTTAGCGTCCACAACACAACAACACACAAAAACTACATTATTTTGGAATTGCATTCAGATCACAACTTTTTTCTAAAACGCACCAAACGCACTCTATAAACCTGATTTTCGAAAATTTGGCCTGCGGCGCTATTGTTGGGGGGAATCGCCCCCAAACCCCCCGTACTTAGTCCCTAGGTATTACCCCCGGGATCTTATATAGCCCCCCGGGATGAAAAGTCTAAATTCAACACTGGTTTTTAAGTTTAGTTTGGTAAAAAGGGCGCGTCAACTGTAAGGCCATAATGCGCCACTCTAGAGGCTAGGCAGGCCTTAGGTAGGGTGAAGAAAAGGAATTTTACCCGGTACTCAACACATGGCTCACTCATTCGTCTAACAACGACTTTGGCGATTTCCTAGAAGGGCATTGCCCGTAGATATTTAAATCTGTGGCATTGCCAGTTTCAAAAGACGCGCTAGTTTAGAAGGCAGTAAATAATCCAAAAACACAGTTGTCATCATCTTCAACAAAGCGGTGGTTAACATAACCTACAAACTGTGTGAGACTCCACTATTTCGGTCGTAGATAATTATTGTGATGACTGGTATTAATCCAAATTTGATTTGTAATTCATAAAATAAGACTTTATTGGGAAACCAAGGTGTTTATTCGTAATAATTGCATTTGTGTTAGCTAAAGAATGGCTTCACCTCCTTATAAACTCGGCTGTGTTCTGTATGGTCATACATTGGATGTGAGATGTATTACTGTCACTGATGACAATAACATAGTATCTGGATCCAGAGACAGAACGGCAAAGATTTGGAAACCAAATAGGTAAGAAAATGTAGGCCTAGTACTGACTGCAATCAATGAAGGCATTGATTAGCCTAGGCCTAGGCTTCCTGTAGGCCTAGGGTCAAGCAAAAATTGCTTTGTTTTTGAACCTACAAATTTAAGACTCAGGCCTAGCCACTAGGCCTGTGCTTAGGTATTTGTATAACCCCTGTGAATAGGGTTGCCAACTCTTCTCTATTTCCCAGGAAATCCTGTTGTGGCTCTAGGCCTAGGCTAGGTAGGCTGTTGCCGCATTGCTGTTGGTCTATCTCCACCCACACTGCTCTTAGCATTTTGCATCCACAGTGAAGCCATAGAACGCTAGACCCATCCCTACATCCATCTTCCCTTGACTAGGCCTACCTAGTCCTAATCATCAGCTCTGCAAATGTTCATTTTCCAGCTCGATACATTTTCTAGGTTGTCTTCTCTTTGTCTACAGTGTAAATGGTGGTTACTTCGAAGCAGAAACTTTGGTTGGTCACACAAACTTTGTGTCCTGCGTATGCTACTTACCTCCTGACGAAATAAACAATAATGGGCTTATCTTGACTGGTAGTAACGACCACACTATATGCGTGTATGACCTTTTAACTTGCAAGGTGATCTATGTTTTAAAAGGTCACTCAAATACAGGTAAGGAATCTCATTGAGCTCAGACATGTTTAGAGGTAAAACGGCCGGATGCACAACCGTCGCTTACTGACCGACCACAGCTACCGGTACTAAGTGATCAAACATTTGTACGCGGACTACGTGCCTATGGAAAATAATATTAGGCTGTGTTTGAATGTTGACACTTTTTTCACACTTGGTAGCCAGCTAGCTGTGGGTCGATACCTACGTTACTTTGTGCATCTGTCCCTAGATCTTAATTGTTGCCTTATGGTTTCTAGGGAAGGGGTGGTCAAATGTTTATAAATGTTTCTAGCGGTCCAGTAGAGGTTATTAAGACTGCCAAAGACACGATAATTAATGAGGCCTAGGCCAGGTACAAACCCAATAACTAACTAATCAAAGCTAAGATAAGACAGTTACAAGTCAAGAAACTTGTTTTTAAAATTAAAAACTTTGAAGCATTATACCTAAATAGGCCTACTTAAAAGTAAATTACTAAGATTAAAATGTAAATTACAAAATGTTACGCTCTGTTGCATGTTTCTTAACATTCTCCTTAACATAATTGTAGGCCTATATTTAAAATAAGAAGGTCCTTTTTAACTAGTTGCTAATGCTAAAGCTAGGCTAAGAAGTCCTCTGGCCTATAGTATGCTAATTTTGATAACCTATTGGTAGGCCCTACTACATTATTGGGATCGATGCCTACAATAGGGAAGTCTCCTCAGTCGTAGATATTAGCGCTGGTGTACAGAATCAGTAGATATTCACTTAAAAACACCATCGCCGTAGTTTATATAACACTCTAAAGTAAAAACTGTCTATTCCACAGAGTTAGGTACAAAGTTTTACGTTTACTCTCTCCTGCGCTTTTATGTGAAAGACGTGTGACGTCATATCTCAGTAGACAGGGTTGTTTATGAATGAAATTGACCACGACTACCCGAAATTTACTAAAGAAACGGTATACTTTACCCTAAACACATTTCTGCTAATGTTTCAATTTATTATTTCTTGTAGGATTAAATCGCAACAGATTTTTCATTTTGCTAGAATTCACAGTTAACTAGTCAAGGATTGTTGTCCAAAATTTCCGGCTCCATCTCCCCCCGTTAAGGCCGTTCGGCGTTTGGCATCGAAACAAACATTTTACAAACGTCTAGTGTCATAATGAAGAGCCATTCGTACTTGCGTTGTAGGACTCATTAGCTCACTCGTCCAAACTAGGACTAGGGAACGCCAATGTCGTGTTGGACGACTGTGAGCGAGTCATGTGGAGTATCTGGGTACAAGGGGCAAAAATAGTGGAATAAAGGAGAAAATAAATAGCAAACCTTCAAGAGCGGCCAATTAGACGCGTACCCACATGTGCTGTGAGTCATGGAAGTTGAAGACTTGACTGCTACTGATGCGTTTACTATTTATATCGCTATGCACTTGGCCGCGGGCGACTACCAAAACATATCACATCGCCAACGCCAAAAGTATTAAAGCTATTAAGTTTCAAAATATGTTCAGAACGATCCATTCATGGACCTCATTTCTCTTGAGTGTTCTACATCCATCTTTTATTGTCCTCATATCATATGCAATTGTAGGAGAGCACTGCAAAAACATGATTTTTGCAGCAATTAACTTGTAGTTGGCAGGGAAAGAATAATTGTGCAATTTTTCTTAGTTGGCTAATATTCATAGTGGTAACATAGTTGAGAAAGGGTATTTTTTATCAGCACAATTTAGTTTAAAAAACATAAAAGTGTAATAATATGTGTGAATACATAGACTTAATTGGTAAGAAAAAAAACGAGATTTAAAATAATAGTCCAGTCAGAGGCTACGATTTTAGAAGCGAGGATAAGAAAAATGTTGAAAGTGCTATCCCCCCCCCCAACAAAAGGTCGAGAGTGACCCACGGAGATACACAGTTTACGACTAGTGATACTGGGATAGATAGCAGTGAAAGCTGATCGTGGAAATGTAGCTAACAAATGTGTTGTTAGGACGAGCAGTTATTACACAAAAGAGTGAAATATTTCTGCCCTAAGTATTCTAAGAATATCATATAGATATTAAGAGGGAAATGTCCTAGTACCTAAGGTGTTCCCCAGAGGATGGTCGTTTGTTGCCCAGTGTAGCTATAAACCAGCCAAACATAGCACTGGTCCCCTGAGGATAATTAACACACACATAGGACAGGTCGGAGTCTATACAGGTACTGTTAGTAAGTAATGTTAAACCCCTCTTTGCAGGAAATTGAAATGGTAAATTATCCGAAATTAAAATTATGTAAATGCTATTATCACAAGTGTGATAAGATGTTAATGTGTTGCTCCAATTTAGTAAAACAATATACTGAAGGTCAGGAGGTCGCAGATAGCAATAGAGAAGGCCTATTTGAGTGTGAAGGAAAGCATAGATAGCTGCAACAGACAGTAACATTATGAATATTTTTGAATTAGGAGACATGACTAACGATGATAAAATAACTTTAATAAAACAAGTCCTGAATAAAAATAGTGGCGTAATCTTGACAAAAGGAAATACTATAGTTGTGGGACTAACAAGTACAGCATCATTTAATAACAGACACATAATTACTGTTACTAAACACCGCTTTAGATTACCTTATCAACAACAATAAACTTTACAGACAGAAATTAACGAAATTGCAACAAGGAAAAATCGAACCATATTCTTCTGCATGGCCCAGCTCCAATGTTAATGGATAATAAGAAAGCTTTAGACAGAAGCTAAAAAAGTTAGACCTGTAATAGATTCAGAGGGTTGATAAGCAATTATTAAGAGGTTTTTTCTCTACCAAATATTCAGGAAACATTGAGTAGGCCTATGTTAGGTGGAACCATATCAAATGTTAGATGTGCACAATCCGGTTTAAGGTAGGGAGAAAATTGTTCCCGAGGCATCGTGAAAGGTCTGGATTTGAGCACACCATATGGACACTATCAGGTATCAGAATGCCGTTGGCCATGGCTAATTTCACCGTCTACCTCTCTAGATTATGGATAACACACTTGCTGGACTAATTTGGAAAAAATTGTTTTGTGTACCTAGAGACATTATAGTATTCAGTAGTTCTCCTCCCGAAAAAATGTAAACTCATGATGGAAGGAATTTAATACTAAGGGCATGTAATCTCGTCTCCCGATGTCAAAGATGAAGAGAAAATTGACCAAAAGTTTTGTCTTTACCCCATAAAAATATGAAAAAGTCGATCCTTTCATTAGTCTCACAAGTTTTTTCGTCGTTTTATAAAACAGTTCTGATATCGGACGCATTTGACCAGCTAACAATGAAAAGATTTAACTTTTACCTGGGAAAAAACAACAAATAGAAGCATTTTAATACCTAAGATAGCTCTATTACTCCTCCAGTATTATAAGTTTACCAGATTTAAGGATTCGTTCTGTATCACCACTGATGGCCTCAGGTAATGCCGTAGGAAAATGGTGACATCCAAATTGCAGTTCAGTTAGTTCTTTTATTGCTACATCGGTATTTATTGTGTGATTATTTACATGATCGGTAAATATTTATTCCCAGTAAAATTACACTAGCTATACACTCTACTACTAAACTTTACATAAGCAGACAACTTAATCAATCAGAAACGTTATTATTCACAATTGTAAGTGTGAGAATGGTAGCCATATTATTGCCCTGTTCAAGAAAATTCGTTGTTATAGTTTGGGGACAAAAATTCATTTATTAACAGAACATAGACCCTCAAGTGGTGTTTAACGATAAAGACCCATCGTCGCGATTATCCTGTGGGAGGTCTTGCTCTAGTCAGAATATCAATGTGAAATTACTGTACACCCCTGATGTAAACGGGGGAGCGGAGCGACCGGTGTCTCATTCAACCCAAACGGCCCTCATTCTGTGATTCTGTCTGTCTGTCTGTCTGTCTCTCTGTTCGTCGAATCAGCCGCAAACCGCTGATCAGATGCGCTGAAATTGTTAAACAGACATTCGGTACAAGTTTATTGAGAACTGTTTACAAAACCAGCCTAGATTTTTTTACGATTTAAGCTACCAAATAAATAAAAATGTGATTTAAAAATATCGATAGCATTTGTTAGTAAGCAGCTAGCGGGGACGAAAATCTGCGGGCATGGCATGGGCCTACTGGTAAGCATTCAGCATACCGCACGGAGGGTTTTCTAGGGTTCGATACCAGTTAGTATGAACTTTTTTTATATTTTTACACCCAACATATTATTTTGGAGGGGTTGTTTAAATGGAAATAAAAATCAGGTGATTTTGTTTTATCTTGGGAAAATTGTTAATGTTCACGCTAGATACGTTTCGGAACACGATTCGCATTTGAATGTCAAGTTAAATAAACTAGGGAAATGCCAAAGTCGTTGTTAAAAAATGAGTGTGAGGAGCCAAGTGTGATACCCTGGAACATCCCATTTCCTCCCATATTACCCAAGATGGATCTAAACCAGTATTAGTACAGGCCAGTTTAGACAATTTTTGGCAAAACCCAGACATTTAAATGTCCTCAAATATTATTGTGGAATACGTTCAGGGGATGTCCCTGATTCAAAAAACTCAAGTTTCCCCAAAAAATCCACTTGGGAAAATCCGCCATCAGAAAAAACTTCGCCATTGTTGTATTTCGCAGATTGTTGCTCTAACAGGTGATCTAAGTGACCAAATGACTTGATTATTTTTCCATTGTTATTATTTGAAACCCCTATGCATAGAAATAATTAATTGTCATGGGAAAAAATCCGCCATCTTTGAAAAAATTCCACCATTAAATTTTTGGTTTCTGCTATAGCAGGCGATTCAAAGTGACCTTAAGACAGAACCAATCTTTCCCTGTATTATCTACAAACCCCTATGATAGAAATAATAAAATTTTTATACTGCCTTCCTCATAATAACCAGAATTTATACTATATTGCAAACCATTTCACAAAAAACAGCAACCAGCAAGTTCAATGTTAATATTGCAGCTAAAAAGTTTCCAAACCAAGAAATGTACCAATTAAAAACTCATTGCGCGTATCAAGTAGTTCAATCAGAAGTTCATAGCCACATCACTTACTTCATGGTTTTCCCTTGAATTCACCATCATTAGCAGTCACTGTGTCATCGAAATATCGCTACCAAGAGTTTACAGGAAAAATAAATAACTTGCGGTCCTTGTTAGTATTAAGTAAATTATTCAAAATATTAACCCCCCCCTCCCCCATTTGTCCTTGAAATTAATTAAGCCGACGCGCCTCACCTGACTTACGCATGAGAATCTTGCCATCATTATCTTTTTCACTGTCACACTTAGTTACGAATTGGCTCCTGGCTTGCTTTACCCATGGCCGGAGGACTTATGAAGCGACCCTTGCCAAATGGGTGCTTCAATTTGCCAGCAGTGACAAGTGTATAGATCTTTTGGAAGAGTTCTGTGGAGTCATCTAGCCACATCCGAACAGCACGTCGAGATGTGCATGTCCCGTCAAAGACGAGGGACACCAAGACACAACAAAGATGCAAGAGTGGCTAACATATCCAAAGCCCCTTCCAGCACCTCTCTCCTGCGTGTGTCTCTTTCAAAACGATGTGGTGACAACAGACAAGTGTCATTGCGGACTGTGCTAGAGATGTGGAATTTATCCATGAAGTCAATGGCTGGAAAACGTTCAGTCAAATTTATCTAAAAAGGCAAGCGAAGGTTAAATTATTGGCAACCGGCTAAATGGCATCCAGGGTCCGCCAATTAATGTAGTCCACATCAATCCTACGCAGCTCTTCCACCAAATCTTTGCATCGTCGGACTGAGGAGAGATTGCAGGAGTATTCACCTCGAACTGTCCGCAAGACCACTACACATTTTGATGAATTATCTTTTCGAGGGGACGAAGTCCACCCTCTTCAGGCCATAGGACAAGAAATTGTCAGCTGAACAAGACCTCCCCCCCCATCCACCAAATGAAGCCGCATTTCACCATGACGGGGGTTACTTGTTGCGCCGCGTTGTGTGGATACGACACTCTAAGGACAGGCAGTATTATGTCAACAGTATGTGGTCGTAGTAAAAGTCACTGTAGATAAAAAATAAAAATAAAAAATACACTAAAACTAAAGCTCAAACCATGGTGGTATTTGACGGCCTACCAGAATCCGTTGACAAAGACACGAAGCATGTCCGGCGTGCATGGTCATCTTCGCAGATGCGTTTGGTTAAATGGATAGGGGTCCTTCAATCCTAGCTGATTGGGAGTGGAAAACTTGAGAATGGACAAATGACGTATCCCAATACTAGGCTCAAGCACCAGATAAACTACTCAGCAATTGGATCATGCAACTGTAAAAACGGGATGTGAGGCCCAACTTTTAAAGGCCAAAAAATGGACTAAACTTGCCTCCAGCATGTGTGGCTACTGCAAGGGATATGGGTTGTTTTAACTGCGCTCCCACTTTAAGGATGACGACGAAAACGTTTAGACGACGTGATGTCGCAAAATTAGTTGACAGTGAAATTGATAAGATAGTGATAGTGATAGCGAGGTCTTATGTCACCAGTTAGGAGGCGTCGTCGCCAAATCATTGCAAGAATTACATAATGGTTAGGGGGGATGGTTAGAACTACCGTAACAGTACAAGGAATGCGTAAGTGTTTTGGAACAGAAGTTTATTTCTTTTTTTGTATAAAACTCTTGGTATGACATTCGAGGAAACAACGGTGACTGCTGAATGATGGTGAATTCAAGGGGAATTCTTTCTTTTTCTTTTCTTTCTTTCATTCCCCACCACTTTTTTATTTTGAATCAGTCCATTAAATGGCATTTTATATCATTTGAATTTGGTACCAAAATTGTTTGTGTTCAATGCATTGTGTTGTAATACTACTATTTCAAATATTTCTTAACTGTAGTTTATTGTTGTTTTCTGCATCTATGTAAGAGATTTATTTAGTGTCCTCTTTGTAAATCAGTTTTTAACTGAATAAGGAAGACTTTAAACAAAAAAAATAAAAAAATTAAATAAATAAAGGAAAACACTAAAGTAAGGATGTTCTATGAAACATTTAATTGAAAACGACTTGATATCCGCAATACATTAGTAATTAATGTAATGATTGATTTTGCAAATGTCATTATACCCATTGAAGACGACGAATAGTTGTAGAAATATTGTTTTCACATAGTTTTCTTAATTTACATGTGCCAGTTTACAGTCCAAATAAATCAAACATTATTAAACCTTTAGGGTTTTAATTGCTCTAAAAGTTTCATATTATATTAACGTTTTAATAGGACATTTCTTGGTTGGCAAACGTTTAACTGCAAAAATAACATAGAAATTTGCTGTTGCTATTTTTGTGGTATGATTTGCCAATAAAGTAAAAATTCTGGTTATATGAAGGAGGGCAGGATGACATTTAATTATTCTATCCAATAGGGGTTGTTAATCTAAACAAAGAAATTATGTTATGTCTTTAGGTCACCTCAATCGCCTGCTATAATAGAAAAACCAAAAAAAATTTTCAAAATGGTTAATTTTTTCAATGATGGCGGATTTTTTCCCATGACAATTAATTATTTCTATCAATAGGGGTGGCAAATAAACAACAATGGGACAAAAAATCAAGTCATTTGGACACTTAGATCAACAGGGTAGAGCAAACAATCTGACAAAATACAACATGGCCGGAGCTTTTTCCAAGATCAGCGGATTTTCCCCAAATTGGGATTTTTTGGGAACTTGGAGTCTTTTTGTTCAGGGACATCACCTGAACGTATTCCCGCGATAAGATTTGACGGAACACACACTTAAATGTTCCGCGGTCAAAGTCTAATTTGCCTGTAATATATGGGGAATGATACCGGGCTACTATACAAATGGTGCTACAATTATAATGAATATAAATTAAAAACTATTGCGCACTATTTTCTTAGGCGGGGACCACAAATGTGCTATTCGCCGCAGCCGCGTCAGGAAAATAAGTTTTTATGTTTAGAGGCGTGGGATAAGGCATTGTTGAAACAGGACGCCCTTTGTGTCTGGTCTTGATGGTTTTCACACCTACAAAGTCGCGTTTGATTTCTCGGATAAATACATTCATTTTGTGATTCGGAGAGAAGATTAATCACAGTTTGTGTGATGACGACGGAAAAGTTCTCTCGAATTTGTATGTTGTTGTAGTGCAAGTGTTCTTCCAGATAAGTAGGAATCTTGGATGTGGTCATCGGTTATTGTTGGTCTGTTGGTTTTTCATCTGCCGACAATATTTCAGCAAGCAGACATTCGATATGAGAAGGTGTGTTTTCTTTTTCCTTGTAAATTCATGGATGTCAACGCTCAAATACCTATATTAGTGTCTATTCGTTGGTCGTTGACTATTTTCAAGATCACTCTCCCTGCGATTGAATGCTGGTTCTGTCCATCACATGCATGTCCACAAACCAAGGGGAAAAAAAATTTGGTCCAGAGCATGCCCCCCCCCCTCTGTTAATCATAAATGCCTGGGAAGAGATAAAGTCATCTCGCAAACAAAAACAGTCAGCAATTAGAAGATTATTCCCCCGAAACTAGAGGCGAGCTCTGACAGTATTTCGTCGGGGAATCTTCCCCTTTACCTAGGACCTCCCCGACGACGATGACAATGAACAACGAACGATGATGAAAACGATGATGACCAGCAACGTGAGACTCCGATTCCTCCCCTAACCCGTGGGCTGGTTTTGACAGCATGGCCCCTCCTTCCCGACATCCCCTAGTTTAGAGTGTGTATTATGACCTAAACGGTAGACGCGTCCATTAAACCAATTAAATCAAATCGAATGTCCAACGCGAGAATCAGTTCTGTGACTGAGTGACTAGACTCTTAAAACGAATTCATTTATTAATTTTATTTGACCCTGCCTAAGCCTTTATTTGTTTTTAAACGACAGTCATAAAACCTAAACTTTAAACCCAGTCTGGTTGTTTGTTTATTGGATTAAGGGACGCGTCAACAGTTAGGTCATAGCCACCACTCTAGCCTAAGGGGGGTGGGAGGAGGAGCCCATGCTGGTCAGAAACAGCCACGGGTTCAGGGAGGAAGGGGGGTTTCTCCACGTCGCGGTCGTAATCGTCTTTGTCATCGTTCGTTGTGTCATTGTCATCGTCGGCCGGGGGGTCGTCAAGGGAAAGGGGGCAAGGTCCCCGACGACGATTGCCAGAGGCTCGCATCTTAGTTTGGGGAGTAAGATACTCCGCTCTTACTAGCTGATGTTGCGAGGGGGACTTTTTTTCTCTTGAATCGGCTTTTACGATTAGCAGCAGCCATTGCTCTGGGCCAATCTACAAAACCCCAGTCTGGGTCAAAACCCCAGTCTGGTCAGAGGAAAAATTTAGCCCAGGGTTTCTTCCACCGATCGTACAAGGACAACAGCAAACATCAGCTAGAAATAAGGGAGTAATTACTTCTCCGCAACTAGAGGCGAGCACTGGATGTGTCTTGGTGGATCTCGTCGCCTCCCTCGACGAGTCCCCTGAACGACAATTTGGCATTGGCACATAGCTATTCGCTCCGGTCGGTAAGAATCCGGAAGTATATGAAAAACTTTACATCCTTGTCAATAAAGTATAGGCTACAATGACAAGCTCTACCAGTCGTAAATTGAATGTTTATCAGCCAGATAAATCCAAGATGTGGCGTCAATTTCTTAGACTTTTAATTTAAGAAAATCCAAAAACCTTAAAAATATTTGTGTGGCTTGTTGGTCTTGTGGTTAGCATCTATGCCTTCAATAAAGAAAGTCAGCGGTTCGATCCCGCTTATAGCAGAAGTTTTTTAACTTCTGATTTGGACCTATAAGTCCATTAGTCTTAGGTTAAAGGAATTTGAGCCATCCTATAGCAACGAAGCACATTATAAATTCAATGATGTCTGAATCGGCCCTTGTTGATCTGGCGTTGATACGCGGGTGTTCGCAATGTCCATACAAACTGATTATATATTTCCTATCAAAATAGCGATTTTTTTTGGTTATCCGCTCACTCGTGATTACGTCAGGGTATACAGGTGTTGCCTTGGTGGCTATTGTTTTATTTTTTGGGAAAAAAAAAAAACCCACAACCGTCTCCCCCCCCCCATAACACAGTGGGGTGGGAAGACTCTAAATAATAAATTTATTTTATTTATTTCATTGTATTTAAATTTTAGAATTATTCTAAAGTAATTTCTTTAATTAAAGTGTTAATGCAGAGCTCTAGGGTTCGCTTGCTGACAAACAACCACCCAATTGTAACAGCTGTGGTGTCAGTTGGCCGAGGCACTAGGAATCTGCCTAATCCTCTTTATTCACAATTTTATTCAAAGAAATCTTTCCTTTTGTTAATATCTCATCTCCATCATTTTCTTTCTTTTTTAATCTTATATTATTTATCCCAAACTCATTTCAGTAACTTTCAATTATTACAGGCGGCACAATATCACTAACCGGGTTGAAGCGCCCAAGTTTCTCATGTCTTAGTTTTTCCTTTTGGCCGTGGGTGGAATGGCCCAGGGAGAGTGGCTCTGCTAATCGTAAATGGCGATTCAAAGAAAGAAAAAGACCACCTCGCCAAAACATTAGCTAGTAAGCGAAGATGATATTACCCCCCGAGCCTAGAGGCAGAGCTCTGGCCAATCGTCGTCGGGGCCGTGTCACCTTCCACTTGACGGACCCCCGGCGACGATGACAATGACACAACGAACGCTGACAAAGGGACGATGACGATCCCGCGACGTGAGAACCGCCTTCCTCCCATTACCCGTGGCGGTTCTGAACAGCATGAGGCCCCCCCCCCCTCTTTAGGTTAAGTGGTGCCTATGACCTAATGGTTGACGCAACCTGAAAACCAAATAAAACAAAAAAAATGATCATAAACAATGGTGCGGTGGATTACATCGGAAGGTACGCGCTGAGCACATGAGCATTGCATCCACTAAGTAGAATAGTTGTTATGGTTGCGATTATGTTTGACTAAGAGGAAACGCTGACTGTTTACAACAAACTATTAGTGGGAACCAAGTGTGGTTTGACGAGAGTTCTATTCGAGATGTCAAAGAGAAGGTGAGCAGAGCTGAAGACAGAAGAATACGAGCGCTCCCGCCTGGCGGAGGGCTAGAGCACTACCTGAAAGATTGAGACCTACACTTTGGACATCAGGCCAGAAGTTTAGAAGACGACACAAGAAGACACTACGAGCGCTCCGCCTGGCGGGGGTAGCGCAGTACTGAAGATTGGACTACACTTTGGACATCGGGCCAGAAGTTAGAGAGACACAAGAAGAACTACGAGCGGCTCCCGCCTGGCGGGGGTAGCGCAGTACCTGAAGATGAGACCTACACTTTGGACATCGGACAGAAGTTTAGAAGAGACACAAGAAGGAACCGAAAAACAGACCGGACGGTTGTCAGTAACAAGCTGGGGAAACCTGGTGAGCAGGCAAAACATGAATGATTGGTTGGCAGTTATCTTGTTGTCATAACTTGGGAGTCCGGGGTTTCGAAGACCTCGTAGTCAGACCACAGTCTTATCCAGATTTTCTGTAATGTATGAGTTTAAATAAACAAGGTATTCTCCTCATGTTTGAAAACACGTATTTTAACTGTGTAAAACCATGTTCATCTTCCTACGCGAATTCCTTAAAAACCAAAGGAACGATCTGGTCAGCAATCTCTGAGTCAGATGAAAGGTAGGTTAGCTTCGTACTGGTGGTTTAGGCTTTGGTGAACCCTGGAAATTATCAGATTTGCCCTACAATCCAACATTAGGCATTTGTTTAAGTAATAAATGACTTGCCAACCTGCATTCTCTGAACGATAACAGAACACTATATTGATGTTACTGCATATACAACAAAACGCAAAACGCAAAGAAAAAGAAAAACACGGGACATTTCTCTACGGCGCTCAATGAACGGAGTGCTACGAGCCACCGAAGCAGGAAGGAGGAAACATTTCACATCGCACATGTTTTTCGAAGACTACGAGACCAAGCGGGATATGATCCAAACATAAACTCTTAACTAATAAACTAAATTTAACTAACATCAACCCCGTCTGAGCCCGAGAGAATTGGCTCAGAGCATGCTTGCTAATCTTAAAAGGCGCTTCAAGAGAGAAAAAAGTCCACCTTGCAACATCAGCTAGTATGAAGGGTAGTATTTTACTACCCGAAAATAGAGGCGAGCTCTGGCAATCGTCGTCGGGGACTTGCTTTCTTCCCTTGACGACCCCTCGACGAAGGACAATGACGACCGCCGCCGTGGAAACCCCCTTTCTCCCCCTTACCAAGTGGCTGGTCTGATTAGGCATGGGCCCCTGCCCCCCCCCCACCCCCTTAAGGTTAGAGTGGTGCATTTAAGACCTAACGGTTGACGCGTCCTTAATCCAAGTAAAAAAAAAAAAACAAAGACAAGGACGACCGCGCCGTGAGAAACCCTCCCTCTCTCCCCTTACCGTGGCTGTTCTGATAGCATGGCGCCTCTCCTCCCCCCACCCCCTAGGTTAGAGTGAGTGCATTAGGACCTAACGTTGAGCGTCCTTAATCCAAGTAAAACAAAAAACACAAAGACCAGGACCGACCGCGACGTGAGAAACCCCCTTCTCCCCTTACCCGTGGCTGGTTCTGACAAAAGTCTTACTTTTACTATTGTTGCTATTACTATCATAACCATAAAATATAAATATTTTATATATTCATTTAGAAAAACAATATAATTATTAAAACACCATGAACTCATCTTATCAAGTTTCAATGTCACAAGCAGCGTCAATATGACCTCACCGGTTGAACGCCATAGTTTCTCACGCGTCGTTGAAAACTTAACATCTTTTAAATATGATATTTTTGGCATCAAACGCGAGTGTTTATAGCAAACTCACAAAAAAACACCAATAACTCTGTTGTGAAATGAGTATGGTTGTCTCCACAGATGTGTACAGTGTTCGATAGAACTTTTTTATAAAGTATTTAAAAAATCCCTCTGTTATAAGAATACTTGAATAGTTTACAATAGGACCTTTCAGCGGAAAATGAACCCACTATAACAAAAGAGCATTATGGATGTTCCCATAGAAATTTACGAAGTACATATAGAAAATAATTGTTTTACTAGGAAGCTTCGCAAACGCTTTTCCAGGCGCGTTGTTGGAGATGCGTAATTTTTTTAAACGAAAAAATCGTAAAAAATTGCGATTTAATAGGAAATATTTTTCGCTTACGCCAAAAACGTGACAGTTCTAAAGTTCAGAGGATATTCGGAAAGCCTCCACAAAATTTCATGCAATTGGAGTATAGGTTTAGCCGAAATCGTGTTAACAAAAACACAAAAAATACAGAAAAAAGAAGAAAAAAACATTCCGGATTTTTGGTTTCAGTGGAGTGAAATGGAATCTTCGCTGCTCGATACGTTCATTGCAATAACTAGGAAAACGCTGAAGTCCCGCCGCGGTTGTTGGATGAGGGTAATTGGGTATTGAGCGTCGCCATGTGTGTTCGATTTTCTGTTGTTCTGTGAAAAAATGCATACTCCGTTGAATATTTTTTTTTTAATTAATTAAATTAAAAAAATTAAACTTAAATTTTTAATTTTGTTTACTTAATCGTAATTTAAAAAAAGAAAAATTCGTAAAATTGCGATTTCATTTAAGAAATAATCATTTGATTGCGCTTAAATTTCACAGAATGTATGATAAATTCATAAAAATGCTAAGGTTCTGTGAAAAAATCATTACAAACGGATAAAGCATGTAGTGTTATAAGTCAAAGAAATGTTGTAAAAAGAAAAAAACCCGTTAAATTTCGATTGTCATGAGAAAATAATTTTCGATTGCGCTCAAATTTCACATGCGAGGTATATCTTAATTCATAAAATCATGGTGTTCTGTGGAAAAATCATAACAATCGGATAAAGCATGTAGATGTATAAGTAGAAGAAAACGTTTCACAAATCGAAAAAAAATTGTAAAATTGAGATTTTCTGAGAAATAATTTTTCGATTGCGCTCAAAAACGTGCAGTTCTAAGTTCAGAGATTCACGAAAGGCCTCCTTAAATATTTCATTGCAATGAGTATCGGTTTAGCAGGAATCGTGCGGTCAAACACACAAAAAAAAGGGAAAAAAAACATTCCGGATTTTTTTTTCCAGTGTAGTAAGGAATCTTCGCTCGCTTGCTTCGCTCGCTTACGCTCGCTACGCCATCCAAGGATGATCACGAACAAAACAGCTAAGCTGGAGTTAAAATGCGATGCGAGGACCTATGAGTCTGGATCGAGCTCCGACGTTTCATTGAGTAGAATCCCTCTTATCTGACAAGCGCTGTGTTGAGAGGACTCTTTCTCATTCATAACATAACACAACAAAACAACTAAGCTGGAGTTTAAAATGGCGATGCGAGTGACTATGAGTCGATCGAGACTCCGACTGTTCCAACTAAGCTTGTCCGAG
This sequence comes from Sweltsa coloradensis, assembly GCA_024449915.1. Classification (NCBI taxonomy): domain Eukaryota; kingdom Metazoa; phylum Arthropoda; class Insecta; order Plecoptera; family Chloroperlidae; genus Sweltsa; species Sweltsa coloradensis. The sequence goes on along the minus strand of JAMZAV010003179.1, from coordinate 51,777 downwards.
AGAAGCTAGGTCTGGGCCCGGGGTAGAATAGGCCCAGAGCATGGCTCTGTTAATAGTAAAAGGCGATTTCAAGAGAAAAAAGTCCACCTCGCAAACATCAGCTAGTAAGAGCGGAGGATCTTACTCCCCGAAACAAGAGTCGAGCTCTGGCAATCGTCGTCGGGAACCTCTTCCCCTTCTCCTTAAAGCCCCCGGCGGACGATGACAATGACACAAACGAACGATGACAAAGACGATGACGAACGCGACGTGGAAACCCCCCTTCCTACCCTACCCGTGGCTGGTTTGACCAGCATGGGACCTCCTCCCCACCCCCATTAGGCTAGAGTGGTGCATTCTGACCTAACGGTTGACGCGTCCTTAATCCAAATAAATAGGGCGGTGGATGAGTAGAATCCCTATTATCTGCCAAGCGCTGTGTTGAGGACTTTTTCATTTATAACATTAACACAACAAATAACAACTAAGCTGGAGTTTAAAAATGGTCCCCCGATGCGAGTGACCTACGAGTTCTGATCGAAGCTCCGCGTTTCCAACTAAGCCTGTCCGAGAGAAGCTAGGGCGGTGGATTGAGTAGGACTCCCTCTTATCTGACAAGCAGCTGTGTTGAGAGACTTTCTCATTTATAACTTAAACACAAACAAAAAACAACTAAAGCTGGAGTTTTAAAATGGCGATCCGAGTGGACCTATGAGTTCTGATCGAGCTCCGACGTTTCCAACATAACGCTTGTCCGAGGCGAAGCTAGGCGTGGATTGAGTAGAATCCTCTTATCTGACAAGCGCTGTGTTGAGAGACTTTTCTCATTTATAACCATAACCCAACAAAAACAACTAAGCTGGGAGTTTAAAATGGCGATGCGAGTGACATACGAGTTCTGATCGAGCTCCGACGTTTCAACTACAGCTTGTCCGAGAGAAGTACAGGGCGGTGGATTGAAGTAGGAATCCTCTTATCTGACAAGCGCTGTGTTGAGAGGGACTTTCTCATTCAAACATTAACACAATAACAAAACAATCAAGCTGGAGTCCTAAAAGGTGATGCGAGTGACCTATTGAGTTCTGAGCGAGCTCCAAGTTTCCAACTAAGTTTGTCGGAGAGGAAGCTACAGGGCGGAGGATGAGTAGAATCCCTCTTTTGACAAGCGCTGGTTTGAGACGACTTTCTCATTATAACATTAACACAAACAAAACAACTAAGCTGAGTTTAAATGGCCCCCCCCCCCCCCCCCCGATGCGAGCTGACCTATGAGTTCTGATCGAATCTCCGACGTTCCAACTAAAGCTTGTTTCGAGAGAAGCTACAGGGCGGTGGACTGAGTAGAATCCCTCTTATCTGACAACAGCGCTAGTGAGGACACTCTTTCTCATTTATAACATTAACACAAACAAAACATAAGCTGGATTTAAAATTGCGATGCGAGTGACCTATGAGTTCTGATCGAGATCCGACGTTTCACTAAAGCTGTCCGAGAGAAGCTAGGGCGGTGATTGAGTAGAATTCTCTTATCTGACAAGCGCTGGCGGTGAGGAGAATTTCTCCATTAAAACATTAACACCAAACAAAACACTAAGCTGGAGTTAAAATGGCGAGCGAGTGACCTATGAGTTCTGATCGAGCTTCCGACGTTTCCAACTAAAGCTTGTCCGAGAGAAGCTAGGGGGTGGATGGTTAGAATCCCTCCTTATGAACAAAGCGCTGTGTTGAGAGACTTTCTCATTATAAACATAACACAAACAAAACAACTAAGCTGGAGTTTAAAATGGCAAGCGAGGACCTAGAGTTCTGATCCCCTAGCTCCGACGTTTCCAACTAACGCTTGTCGAGAGAAGCTACAGGGCGGGCCGGAGGCAGCCGGGGGCCGGGTGGGTGCGGATTGAGTAGAATCCCTCTTATCCGACAAGCGCTGGTGAGAGACTTTCTCATTGATAAACATTAACAAAACAAACAAACTAAGCTGGAGTTTTAAAATGGCGATGCCGAGTGACCTATGAGTTCTGATCGAGCTCCGACGTTCCAACTAAAGCTGTCCGAGAGAAGCGTACAGGGCGGTGGATTGAGTAGACTCCCTCTTATCTGACAAGCGCTTGTGTTGAGAGACTTTCTTCTGTCTTATAAAACAATCAACACACACAAAACAACTAAGCTGGAGTTTATAAATGGCGATGCGAGTGACCTATGAGTTCTGATCGAGCTCCACGTTTCAACTAAAGCTTGTCCGAGAGAAGCCTACAGGGCGGTGGATTGAGTAGAATCCCTCTTATCTGGACAAGCGCTGTGTTGAGAGACTTTCTCATTATACATTAACACATCCCCCCCCCCCCCCCCAACAAAACAAACTAAGCTGGAGTTAAAATGGCGATGCGAGTGACCTATGAGTTCTGATCGAGCTCCGACGTTTCAACTAACGCTGTCCGAGAGAAGCTAGGCGGTGGATTGAGTAGAATCCCTCTTAATCTGACAATCGCTGTGTTGAGAGACTCTTTCTCATTATAACATTAACACAACAAAACAACTAAGCTGGAGTTTAAAAGGCGATGCGAGTGACCTATGAGTTAGATCGAGCCTCCGACGTTTCCAACTAAAAGCTTAGTCCGAGAGAAGCTACAGGGCGGTGGACTGAGTAGAATCCACTTATGACAAGCGCTTGGTTGTTGAGAGACTATTTCTCATTTATAACATTAACACAAACAAAACAATCAAGATGGAGTTTAAAATGGCGAGCGAGTGACCTATGAGTACTGATCGAGCTCCGACGTTTCAACTAAAGCTTGTCCGAGAGAAAGCTACAGGGCGGTGGATTGAGTAGAATCCTCTTATGGAACAGGCGCGTGTGTTGAGAGACTCTTTTCTCATTTAAACATTAACACAACAAAACCAACTAAGCTGGAGTTTTAAATATGGCGATGCGAGTGACCTATGAGTTCGACGAGCTCCGACGTTTACAACTAAAGCTTGTCCGAGAGACGCTACATGGCGGTGGATTTGAGTAGAATCCCTTTATATGACAAGCGCCTGTGTTGAGAGACTCTCTCATTTATAAACATTAACACAAAACAAAAAACAACTAAGCTGAGTTTAAAATGGCGATGCGAGTGAACTATGAGTTCTGATCGAGCTCCGACGTTTCCAATAAAGCTGTCCGAGAGAGCTAGGGCGGTGGATAAGTAGGAATCCCTCTATCGACAGCTGGGTTGAGAGGGACTCTCATTTATAAACATTAACACAAACAAAACAACAAAAGCTGGAGTTTAAAATGACGATGCGAGTGACTATGCGGTTCTTGAGAGCTCCGACGTTTCCAACGAAACGATGTCGAGTGAAGCTCAGGGCGGTGGATTGAGAGAATCCCTATTATCTGACAAGCGCCTGTGTGGAGAGACTTTATCATTATAACATTAACACAAACAAAAACAACTAAGCTGAGTTTAAAAATGGCGATGCGAGTGACCTATGAGTTCTGATCGAGCTACGACGTTTCCAAACAAAGCTTGTCCGAGAGAAGCTAGGGCGTTGGATTAAGTAGAATCCCTCTACTGACAAGCTGTGTGAGAGACTTTCTCATTTATAACAAACACAAACAAAACAAAAAAGCTGGAGTTTTAAAATGACGATGCGAGTCGAATATGATTCTGAATTGAGCTCCGACGTTTCCAAACTAAAGCTGTCCGAGAGAAGCTTAAGGCGGTGGATGAGTAGGAATCCCTCTTATCTGACAAGCGCTGTGTTGAGAGACTTTTCTCATGTATAACATTAACACAAACAAAACAAAACTAAGCTGGAGTTTAAAATGGCGATGGCGAGTGACCGATGAGTTCTGACGAGATCGCCGTTTCCAACTCAAGCTGTCCGAGAGAAGCTACCAAATTGAATCACTAACAAATCAACGTATAATGGGTCAGATATATGAACATTTTGATTTTGCTTTCACCATCATCTTAAACATTATATTTTATTTTATATACCTCAAAAAAATATAATTAAACAAACAAACACACATATTTTTATAACCTTTCATTTATTATAAATAGCAACATTATATGCTTATACTGTTGAAGGCCTTATTTAGTTTGTTCCCAGATATGTATGTGATGTTCGTTTTACCGTTCAATCATAAAATGATAGGCTGAATGTTCCAAATATTATGCCTTGGCCACGCAATTTAATCTGCCCCAATCAGATGAAGAACTTCGATCATAACGGCGACTATTTTCTAATTTTCTCATTAAAAGTAAAACATTTAAAAAAATGTTGTTTTGTTATTGAGCGAAGCGAAGCGAGCGGTCTCCACTTGACTCTTATGGCTCGAATGTCTGTTTTTTTTTCTGGTACGGCTTCGATTACAGTCGCACCGTTCTCTGAGCGACCTGAAATTTTGCACAAATGTAATACCAACTAGGCAAGTTCTGTATTAGTTTTGTAGCAAAATCGTTCAAAAAGTTAAAAAGTTACATTAAGTTAATTGAAAGTTTTTTTTCAAACTTTAAACGGCGACAAAATCTGAGGTGGCCAAATATTTGAATGTCGTCGATCATGAAATATGTTTTTTTATTTGACCGATCAAGTGTGTAGTCGGAAATTACATTATAACAAAAGTCCCGTTACCAGGCACGGCGCACGGGGGGTTGGTTTCAGGCCACTATGCACTGCCACCTAGAAGTATCAAAAACACTATCGAGGAAGCAGGTATTATTGTAACAACGAGTTTTAACAAGGAAATGATGTCAAGGTCTTCTAGATGGCGCGTGGATTTTATCCATTCTCTCCTTTTTTTCAAATTTTCAGACTAAATCTGGTAGACCTTAAAGACTTATTGGTATGTAACATTATGGGAATGTCTTACTCGGGTCGTGTTGCACGTACCGGTGCTCGCTCAACAACGCGTCCAACTGAGCGTTTTCCTAGTTACTATCAATCTTCATAATATTATGATTATTTATTTATTTATTAACTTTTAATATCAGCAGTCGGTGCAAAATAACTCTACCGTTCTATTAGTAGGGTATTAGGTACTACTTAGGTTGAGCGACAATGATGTCTCCTTATAAAAAAATATTAATTTTTCTATTCAAATAAATAAATTGTAATATATTTTCATATATATGTATAAGTAAAATATATATTCACCATTATTGTCCCCTAGTAAATATAGTATAATAAAAAACAAACCTTTAATAAACTTTGAAGGGAATTTAGTCATCAAACACACATGAAACGGACGATTAAATTACAATGTAAAAAGGCGGCGCAATATCGACCTAATCTTGTTTCAGAAGCCCTAGCTTCTCCACGCGTGTTGTTTTGAGGTCTTCTGCGGACTATTGGGTTAGCGGCTCTGCATCCGTGAAGAACGGCCCAGGGTTCGATCTCGTCATTTGTCAGAAAGTTTTTAATTTTTTATGTCTGGACTAATGTCTTTCAGTCTGACTTAGGAATGTGTAAAGAAGACTAAGGAGCAGTCCAAGCACGAGGCACATAATACATTCTAAGGTGGTCCGAAACCGTTCTTGTTGATTCGGTCGGTCGGGGTGGAATCGTGTCCATCTTGATGACATCGTTTTTATCGGTGTCTTCACTCAAATATCCCGTCACTATGGTCAGGTTCGCTCGTCGATGTGTTGCGCCTACATGGATGGCTGGTCAACATTTCAATCTAATATACCCTACTGAAAATCAGTAAAGTGACTGAGTGGGTTGACCTAAATACGTTTTGTTTGTTACAAGAATAAAAAAAAATACCCACATATAATCTGCATAATTGTAAGATTTGATTTAAGAAATAAATATGACAACTGAATATTGGGAATGCATGTATCCACTATAAATGAACAAATGTAGTATCAGTGCACATGTAAATGATTTGGACCCCGTAGGGCCCGTGGTAGAATGCCCCAGAGCATGCTAAGTCAAATCGTAAAAGGCGATTAAGAGAAAACGTCTACCCCTCTTAAACATCAGCTAGTAATAAGGGTAGGTGTTACTCCTCGCATATCTAGAGCGAGCTCTGACTGTCGTCGTCTGGGAATTTTACTTATCCCATTGAACTACCACTCGACGACGACGATAAATGAGCAAACACGGGCGACGACACAGACGAAAACGACCACGACGGGGGGGAACCACCCACCCCCGCCGTACCCCCTCCCATCCCCTCCCTTGCCTCTGTTCTTTGCCCGAGCACGGCTGATTTCGCCTGGGCCCTGCCCCGGGCCACTCCCATGCCGTACCCTTGCTCCTGGCTGGTTCTGCCACCAGCACAGGCCTGTCCATCCCGCGTCGCCGCGTAAGTTCCACCTTTTGGACAAATATATGTACGAATATCTAAAAAGAAACGGTTGACGCGCCTGTAAAACCTTATGAACGTCACATTTAATTATAATAATATTATTTATATTGGATTATATTAATTATAAAATATGTATTAATTTATTTAATTGATAAAAAATTGTGTGTATAATTATTAATTTATTTGATTAATGATAAAAATTTAACTTGTTGATAATTTTATGTAAATAATAAACTATTATATAAATTTGTACAATTATTATTAAATAACTTACAAAATACCATTACCGTTCTTTATATTATTTTGGTTCGTTTATGTTTACTCTAGTTTGTCATTGTTCGATCGTCGAATGGTGTGGTCGCTACCGGGTTACCATGGTCAACTTAAATTTAAGTCCCCAAACGAAAATAAGTTCTGTGGACTGAGTGAAGACACTTAATACGAATTTGTTTGTTTATTCATTCAAAAGGATAGAAAAATAAAATTACCCAAATAATCTGCATTTTCTGTTTGATTTAACATATAAATACTGTCAATTTAAAATGGGTGATGCATTTAGACCACACAATAAATAACACAAAGTCGTATCAGTGCCATCAATGATTTTTTTGCGCCGATCTTGGCCGGGGTAGAATAGACCCAGAGCAGGCCTCTGCATCGTACAAATGCGATCAGAGAAAAAATCCACCTTGCAAAACTCAGCAAGTACAGGGGGGAATACAATTCACCGCAACTAGAGGCGAGCTCTGACAATCGTCGTCAAGGAACCTGCCCATTCCCTGACGACATCCCCGGCCGGCTAGACGACAAAGTCGATAACGACCGCGACGTGAGAATACCCCCCCTTCCCGACCACTACCAGTGGTTTGGTTCGAACAGCATGAGCTTCCTCCCATATCACAATAGGCTAGAGTGGAGTATTATGACCTAACGTTGACGAGCCCATCCAAATAAAACAAAAATAAACAAATCGTTCAAAGTAATATTTATTAAACAAAATTTAATTCCACACATTACTACTATTTCATTTATTTCTTTCCATTCAAGTAATAATTTTAATTGGCTTTTACTAATTATCACCATTTTTTTTTATTTTTATTATATACACAAAAAAACAATATTTACATGAAAAACCTCAATAACTCAATTATTAACGTGTAATATAAGGACAGCGCAATATGGACCTGACTGGTTTGAAAGCTCCCTAGTTTCTCACGTCGTCGTCGGTCAGCGGTCTTTATTGCGGCGATTTCAGCAACGAGACTCATCTCCAAACTACCAAATTTAACAATCGTTTCTGTTTCTCAGGGAACCAGATTTGGGCACTTTTTTTAGCATGGGACTCTTCTCCTCACATCCCCTAGTAGAGTGGCGCATTATGACTAACGGTTGACGCACCCTAGTTTCACGTCGTCGTCGTCGTGAGGTTCACCAAAGTGCAGCTCTATACAACATACAATAAAATATAAAGGTTTCTAATTCTTAGTATATATGATTCTATTTGGTTGACTTTGATCTCTGCCAATCATATGAAAAACTTCCATCGTATGGTAAACGTCGACAAAAATTTCTACATATGTCATTCAAGGAGTTAATTAACAATTTCATCTGGAAATCGTAAACATTAATTTTTAAATTCAGATTGATAATTTTCTTTTGCTATACCCCTTCTCTTTGATTTTCTTTTCTTTAATACATAGAAAAACAATACCGATCCAACTACACAAAAACAAACAACAACAATCGTTAAATCACAAATACAGGCGGCGAAAGTGACCAGACCGGTTGAAGCGCCCTAGTTTCTCACGTCGTCGCTCTAACGAAGTTCTAGCCGAAGTTATTTCTAAATACAAAGAATTCATGATGTTTGTGTCTCGTGTTTGATGTCGGGAGTATGTATGAACTTGGAGCCCTGCCCAACAATATTTCTCCAGATGGGACGGTGAATAGTGATATAAACAAACTTTCAACATTAACGCCAACAAAATGTATCTCGCTGCATTCATCTAAGCAAGTCCAAAATTCATCAGTATGATCAAGTTTATTGGGGCAGAGCTCTTAGGCGTTTATTAAATTTATCTTTTTATCCATTTCTTTTCCGAAAACACAAGCAATCAATGTATTATCTTACAATATCACATGCGGCGAAATATGAACTAAACGGTTGAAGCGGCATGGTTCTTACGTCGTCTTTCAACTGCCATCGCTTTGCGATTCTGATGATTCAAGAGAAAAAGTCCACCTCGCAAAATCAGCTAGAAAGAGCGGAATATCTTTACTCCCGAGACTATAGGCGAGTCTGGCAATCGTCGGCTGGGGACCTTGCCCCCTTCCCTTGACGACCCCTCCGACGACGATGACAATGACACACGAACGATGACAAAGACGATGACGACCGCGACGTGGAAACCCCCCTTCCTCCCCTTACCCGTGGCTGGTTCTGACCAGCATGGGCTTCTCCTCCCCCACCCCCTTAGGCTAGAGTGGTGCATTATGACCAACGGTTGACGCGTCTCATCCCAAATAACAACCAAACCTTGTTCCTGGTTGGTGATGGATCCCCCATCGGGACTGCTGGAGCTCCCGATTCCCAGTTCAGTATTTTACCAGGTCCCCTTCAGAAAAAAGCTGTGTGCGTTAAGGAATGTGTACCGTGCTTCCTCACGCTTAGAATGTTGTTTGCTCCCACACTTGAAATAGTATTTAATATTACAAGGTTTGACTGGTTTGGCTGAAACTAAATTAAAACGATCTGAATTATCAGTAATTAAATTTAGCTGCAATTTTAATCCCAAAAAAATATTGGCGAGCTTCTGGTGGTAGTCCCCCCGTCTGGGTCCGGGGTAGAAATTGGCCAGGCATGGCTCTGTTAATCTTGTGAATCCAATTTCATCAGAAATAGATGAGAGATTTTCTTTCCGTGTTGCCAAATTCAATAAAAATATCATCTATGTAACGTAAGCCAAACCACTTTGGTTTGAGAGGTACTCGTTTGAGCATAATCCTGAAAATATTTGCTAGTACTGGAGATAAGGGGGAACCCATTGCTACACCTTCGGTTGTTGGTAATAGTCCCCACTCAAACGGAAATAGTTACGCTCGGCACACCGCCACTAAACACCCTAAAATAAAAAAATGGCGACAAACGGGTAGCGAGACATTTAACCAGTTTTAAAATAAATCTTGCTTCCGCTCTAACTATTTATCTACATTATTTTATTGTATTTATAAACTTTAAAAACATTATAATTATCAAACAGCCAAACTCATTTCATTAACTATGAATATCACCAGGCGGCGCAATATGACCATTCAGCTGAAACGCCCTAGTTTCTCACGTCGTCAATGTATGTTAAGATTAAGCCAGACGATATGTTTTCAGGGTCACGTGCACTATGCCGTGTCATTTCTTATGTTTTGCTAGAATGAAAAATTCAAGTAATGTGAGCTGGACTATCTTTTTTCGATTTCATACCTTGCTTGCCCGTGCACTCAAATGTTAAAGCTAAACTTTTAAAATAATTTTGCCAATTAAGTATTGTAAGACACATATTGACACTAGTGTGCAGTGCGTAGCGTTCGCGCAATCCTCTTTATACGCGCCGAGACCCGGCACCTCCACCATTGATTTGGTGGAGGCGCCGGGTAGTAATTTAAAACATTTACAAGCGAAAGTAGTTAAAAAATAATATATAAATTGGTCCTACCTTCTTTGTATGCTATGTTTATCCATAAAGACATAGCATCGTACAGGTCCCACTTCTGCGTTGATTTGGCTGCTGAGCCGCTCAGAGGTGTTATCGTATGATAGCTACGTTCTCGGTTGTAGCTCGCGAACAAAACATTCTTGAGGCGGACCATGTTCTGTGTCCGTTGGTGGTCTGACAGCAGAAACACTCCTCCCCATATCCCTAGAAACAGTAGAGTTGGAGCATTAGGAACGAATTGTTGACGCACCTAAATCCAATTAATTCAACTCCAGATGACGACTACCATGACAAGCACAAATAATGACAAAGGGACGATGACAAACAACAACGTGAGTACCCCAGTTCCATCCCCCTCCCCCTACGGAGGCTTGTTCTGACCAGAAATGGGAAATACAATAACAAACTTATATAGGGCTCATATAATGATAGTTACATAAAAACAATTGCGAACTATTTTGCTTGTGCGGCGAACCACATAAACGCGTATTCGGAGCAGCCGCGTAGTTTGTGGGAAATAATGTTCAGTATTAACAGGCGGGGATAATGCATGGTTGATGAAAACAACACCAACGCCAATCTTTGCCTGTCTTGGTCGCTTTCGCACTTTACAATGGTGTTTCATCTTTTCTGACCACTAAATTACATTCATTTTGTAATTTGGGACGAAGATTTAATCCAATATAAGTGTTGGTTTCACAACGAAGAAGTTCTGTCTACATTTGGATGTGGTTGTTGGGCGTATTTCTTAGAGATGAGTAAAACACCATTGATTTGGTCATGGTGTAGTCGTCTAGACCTAGGGCCTGGCTGGTTGGTTTTATCTTCTGCGTACATAGGCCCATTAGCAAACCGTGGCCTAGTACTCTTAATAACACTATTCTCAAATTCATTTGGTACTGGGTAACTCTCTGGTATTTATTGTACTCCTATTAATAGGTAATGACAGTCCAAACCAGGTGTGCCTGGTATGGCCTAAATTAGTATGTAATATTTTGTATATTTCTTAGTGCTTAATGCTTAATGTAGCGCTTTTCATATGTATATTACCTAATGTAACTATACCTAATGTAGTCACTAGGCCTATCCTAGTTTACATAATCTTGCGAATGCTATATGATAACATTGATGATCAATGGTAAATAAATACTCTACTCTACTTACATACTGTGGGTAAACAGTGTTTACTTTTCTCAAGCAACTCAGGATTTCAAAACCCAAACACAACATCTACACGCTACCTCTTCACGTCACGGGCCGGGTAGAATTGGCCACTGCTATTGTACAAGGCGATTCAAGATAAAAAGTCCTTCCTCGCAAACATCAGCTATGAAGGGTCAGAATTTTACTCCCCGAAATATAGAGGCGAGCTCTGGCAATCGTCGTCGGAGAACTTGCCCCCTTTCATTGCGACCCCTCGACGACGATGACGACTATTGACTCCACTGAACGATGACGAAGACAATGGACGACCGTGACGTGAGGAATCCCCTTTCATCCCTTTACCCGTGGCTGGCTTCTGAACCAGCATGGGTCCCTTCCCCCGCCCCTAGGAGAGTGTTGCATTATGACCTAAACGGTTGACGCGTCGTTAATCAAATAAAACCAATCTTTAGCAGTGACAAGGCCAAGATGCCCTAGATTGTGACACACTATGAGACATTATGTCTTGCGACTCCAAACTTCCAGCTTAGTCAAACATATGAGAAACAGGCATGAATGATCTGGCTCGTTGGTATTGTCGTTTAGCGTATTCAATTCGTAGTGCAGATAGGTCCAGGTTCGATTCCCAGCCCAAAGTCGAAAGATTTTTAACTTCGATCTGCCTTGTGATTTGGTGTTGATCAGCGGGTTGTTCGCACTGTCCTATACCACTGATTGCTATATTTTCCTATTAAAAATATCGATCTTTGGGTTGGTTATCGGCTCCTCGTTGATTGCGTGGGGCTACAGGGTTGGCTTGGTCGCTTTGATTTACTGTCCCCCACTGAAAATCAGTTGTATAACTGAGTGGGTAGACTACAATACACACACACAATACAATTTACATACATACACATACATACAATTACAACATACATACAACACAATACATACAACAATTTATTTATTTGTTATGTTTTCTTACGACCAGAGCGACCAACATATTACATGTTAGGAATAAAGTACTATGATGTGAGAACCCACCTTCCTACCTCCCACTACCCGTGGCTGGTTCTGACCAGCATGGGATTTTCTTCCCCATATCCTCAAAGCTTCTGTGGCGCATTATCAGCTTACGGTTGACGCTTCTTTAATCCAAATACACTAAACAAAACACTCCCAATCATATCAAGAAGTCGCAGTGTCAAACTTTCTTAATTCCTCATCGAAAGTAATTTGTTAAACCAAATTTAGTTCACATCATACATTCTTTATTATTCAATCCACATAAATAATTTATTTGTTGTCAGCACTTTCATCTCAATAATTTTCTCTTTTTTTTATAAACTATGAAAACAATACAAAGATCAAAACACCATTGAATCATTGAACAAACTTGTCATATCACTGACGGCGCAACATGACCTAACCGGTTGAAGCGCCCTAGATTCTCACGTCATTTGTTATGAGATCAAGAATTTACTGCTTCAATAGACTTACACTGGAGCTCCCCGAGTCGATTGTGTTTCATTCTGCGTGAGAGGATTATGAAGACCTAATCAATTTGCTAGGAAGATCAAGTTCAGGACGATAATATTGTAAAGCCCGTGTAAGCGCACGTTCTGAATCTGCTGGTGTGAAATGGAACGTGACAACATTGAATTGTCCACACACGTCTGACCACCGGATATCTCTAACAAGAGAAGAGTTGCTGCTAGATGCGATACACAGTGGTGCTTGCGCATGCCTATGTGAACCTCTCACAATCATTGAAGAACTTTTATCATAGAATGTCGACAAATTGCTAAACATCTTAATGGTGTCCAGTGTTAGACAATTTTTAATTGGCATCAAAATAATTTTATTCCAATACCAATTTATACCTTTTAAGACTTTTTATTATAATCGTGTTTATAAATTTTATTTGCTATACTTGGAAAACAATATCAACCTTACTGGTTGAAGCGCCCAAAGTTGTCACGACGTCATGATATGAGTCTAGAGTCTTGTAATGCTTGTTTTTGTATTGTACGTGCTTGGTTTCTAAATGGCGGCGGAGAACAGATGGTTCACATGGTTATTGGAAATAATTTTAGAGCAAATAACACACGTGTGTTTAGGTTATCTTTCGTCACCAACTTTATAAAGGACAGAAAAAATAATGTTTGGTTATGATGGACTTTATCGCGTACCCCTGGGAAACTCCCCAAGTACCCCTGCGGGTACGGTACACAGTTTGAGAACCACTGCTTCTAAGTTCCTAAGCTATAGAGTTGGCGCATTATGAACAAACGGTGACGCGCTATCTATTATCAAAAATAAACTAGAACTAACCAGCTGAGGGTTTACGAGATGGCCTCTTATCTCCCTTGATGATCGCAGAGGATGCCTGGCCAAATCTTACCCCCGGGCCCCCAGATGGAAAAAGGGGATGTCTAAAGTCTCGTTAGCAGTTTTTTTATTTTGACACTTTGTAAAGATAAAAAAAAAGGAAGTTTTAAAGCCACCGTTAATTTTTAGCTGGAATTTTGTTTGTTATTTTTTGTCATAAAGGCTGTGGCCATTACAATTAGATTTTTACTTCGAAATTTTCTTATATTCAATTAAAAAATAAATTATTGATCAAAATTTTTAAACACAAAACTTTTCCCTAAAAAATTTGTTTATCCAATCAAATAAAAAATGTTTTGCTATGACTATCATAACCTTTTTATTTTTTTTTTTTTTATACACTAAGGAAAAATTAAATCATAAAAACACCCCATAATCACAATAACTTTCAAATCACAGGCGGCGCAATATTCCCTAACCGGTTGAAGCGCCCTAGTTTTTTACGTCGTCATACTCCGGTGTAACTTATCGCATAAAAAGGGGGGCCCGCTAAAACTTTTTTTGGGGTGCCCCTATTTAGCATAAGGTAGTCATTTTCAGTCTGGGCCCCTTTCAGTTCTCAATACAATCAATCACCTTAGGGGCCTTTTTAAAAGATGGTGTCTTCTGTGTAAAAAGAGGTTTAAGTTTCAACGGAATCCGAAAGGGGGCATTATTTTTACCACTTAATCGACAACGAAAATCAGTATGGCATCCAAAAAATTTTTTAATTTAAACCCCGAGGTCGTTGTTTTAAATTTTGTCCCTTTTAAGGGGTATTTTTTTAAAACAAAGATGCATGGGTTTGTAATAAAAAGTATTTTTGGGGTAAAATTTGGCCCAGAGCAGGCTCTGCTAATCGTAAAAAAAAGGCGATTCAAGAAAAAAGCTACCTCGCATAATCGGAAATACTCCCCCGAAAACTAGAGGGAGTTGGCAAACGAACGGGGACAATCCCCCCTTGAGACCCCCACGATTTAAACCAACGAAGTTGCAAAAACGTACGACCCACGGAAAAACCCCCCCCCCCCCCTACCCGTGGCGGGTTTGACCAGCAGGGCCTCCTCCCCATACCCCCTAGGCTGAGGGGTGATTATGAGCTTAAAGTCGTCGGTTCCCTCTCCCCTTTACTTGACGACTTTTGACAACGTACATTCAAAACACGAACGATGCCTGACACGATGTACTGCGTGAAAAATCTCCCCTTTCCTCCTTTACCCGGAGGCCCTAAAAGCTGGGATTTTACTCCCGTAATCCAAAAGGGGGTTTTTTGGGGCCGCAAAAGGCCCTGACTTTTACGCCCCCTTTAACCCTTAACAATTGATTTTTTTAAATGAAAAATCCTACTCTTGTTTATTTTAATGGATATGACACGCCATGATCTCTAATACTTACGTGGAATGCGCATGCATCCCTGGAACTGGGAGATGGAAGTTGGCGGAAGTTTGCGTCCGCCTTTTTTCCACGTCTCTCATCAGCGGAAGATTCAAAAGAACTTAACATAAAAGATTCGTTCACCTGTGTCACTGGCCCCGTGTTTATCAGTTAATTTATGTAACACTGGCGTAAACACTATTCCAGGCGCCTGAGTGACCCCGATAATAGACCCCCGAATGTGGGGGTTTTTAATCAAAATAACTCAAAAAAAGCTAGCCTTCCCCCATCTTGACTTAAAATTTTCAACTTTACGGGGGGCAAACGCAAAGAAAAAGCATTTTAACGGGGAGTATCCAATGGGCCTTTTTGCCTTTCTTTTGGGTTCAAAGGGTTTCAGTACGCATGCGTATTCACGTAAAATAAAAAGAGCTCGTGGAAAACCGACAAAATTTTTTAAACCCCCTTTTCGAAGTTATTTATTTTACCATAATTAATTTTCTAAACTGTCAAAATTTAAAACGAATAATAATAATAATTTTTTCACTACCGTCTTAACATATGCTTTTTTGTTTATTAATTTAGGAAACGAATAACAAAAAAAAAAACAGTTCTTAAAAAATACAATCCCAGGCCCTGCAATATGACCTTCCGGGTTTGAGGACGTAGTTTCTCAGTCGCTAGAATCCACATTCGTAAATTTAAATGCACTTTTGCAGGAAAACGCAAGGGGTTCACCCCTTTGGGGTATGCGGGTTCCTTTAATTTTTGTACGAGCAACATAAACCCGAAAAATAGAGGGGAGCCTTTGGCAGTCGTCGTCGAGGACCCTCCCCCTCCCCTGACGACCTCCCCCAGGCACCAACATGAAAACACAAAAGAAGACATAGACGATGACGACCACGACGTTTCCCCGTCTGGGCCCGAGGTAATTTTGTCCCCGAGACTTAAAACAACCCCGAACTATTTATGAGGCGTATTTACCAAAAAATAAACCAGGAGATGTCAGGGAAAATCCTAGACCATAACTTAGTTATCATCAAAAACAACAAAAATCGAGAAATTTATTCACTAACAACATCACATGCAGCGCAAAATGACCCCCTCTGTTTAAAGGCCCCAGTTTTTTTTCCCGGGGGTTTTATACAGGTGTACTCGACGATAATGCAAAAAAAGAGTCGTATTAGAATAAACAGGGATGGCCAACTGACGGCCCCCGGGCCCCATGCGGCCATTACATTACATTACTTTAGAATCTATTTTTTTTGTAAAACTCTTTGTATTTTTATACTTAAACTGATGAAACAACCCCATTACGACTGATATTTGGTTTTTGACACTCCCAAACTACATATTTTCCCCTTTTATAATTTATTCCCCTTTCTTATCACGTAGTCAAAATTTGCAACTTTAAACGAACCATGATGGAATTTTGTTTTTTTCTATGTATCTTGGGGAGGTTACTTTAATAGCCTCAGTTAGCAGCTCAAGAAAGTTTTACAGTTTGCATCAACCTCCTTGTAGTCTTTATTCTTTCAGTGTTAAGTTTAAGTCATTTTTTAAGACATTAAGGTTTGAATTTTCAACAATTATGAAAGAGTTCGGTCTGGGGTTTTAATTTCAATGATAATTTTGGGAGTTTTTTAAAAATCGAAAAGCTAAGAGATCAATAGACTGGTGGATTTTCTATATAGACATTGAAAAACTAGATCTAGTATCTATAAATATGAGATCAAGAAAATGAGCATTTTTTGAAGAGTTTTAAGTTTTAGAGAAAAGTTTTGATTAGCTCCTTTCAATAAATAATGGGAGGAGGTGACGAGATGCCCAAATGTAGCAACCATTTTCCCCCGTCGCCATTTGCCAACTATCTCGGAAAATTAAAAACTCCGCACCCGATAACACTGCCTCGGGCGAATTTGGTGCAAAAATCTGAGAGACCGATGTAAAATTTTTATTTCTCAGGCGGAAGATGAGGTATGTGATCACAGCCAACTAGGATATTAGAGAGGATATCCACAAAATCAAAGTGAATGATGTAACAAAAAGAGTGTAAAAACCGCACGAAAACCGTATTCATATTGTGAGTATTAGTATATAAAGAACCTTTATTGGTCTCTGCAGCCAGAGCTGTTGCCTTGCGACACAGAATAACAATCAATTGATAAAAATAATACATTGAAATTAAAAATTAACATTTAACAAACATCTAAAACATAACCTACTTACTATATAAATGGATTCTAAAAAAAGAATGGACCATCGCAGAACACATACAACAATCTCATCCCTCAAACTACTTGTAATACAATTTTTTTTCCTAAAAGTTTCAAAAAACACTGGAATTGTCCCCCTTGCTCCTATCATTAGCCCTGTTACACTTATTGTGTTTAAATCATAATGGTCTTTGTAATAGTTCACAGTCGGTTCATAGATGCCTCTTTTTTCGAGATCAACTTCCTCTGCTTGTCCCTTGTGGTCTTCAAATCTCACTGTTGGGTCAAAAATGAAGCCTTCTTTTTTATCACGGTTAATGGCGATTATGTCAATGCGTCGTGTGCCACTTGTAGAAGATATCCCGTGAACTTCTTCATACACTTCAAATAATATTCGATTCCTGAGAGCTTGCGCGATTTCTTGGCGCACCTCGTTATGACGTGAGTTCATCATTAGTTCACTATGTTTGCAGTAGCCAAGTACATGTGCAAGGGTTTCAAACTCACTGCAGTGTCTGCAGCGGGTAGTACCTTTAGTGGTAGCGGTACGCAAAATAATACTGCACTTTTTGAACACGGTTTGCCACTTTGCACAGTTGTAGGTGGGACCAAAAGTAATTTTTAAAGATGTGGAGGCACTCGAAATTTCCCTTAGAATTCAAAATGGCGGCCATTTTTCAAAACGATGTTCTCAGATACAAAAATTCTTTTGATGTGTCTAATAAATCATGTTTGGTATCGTTTTCGTATATTCCGACTCAAATATCACGAAATAATGTCAAAATAAAAAATCCGGGTGAAATTCTAGAAGTTTAACATCTATTTAGTAGTATTTTCAAGAAAATCTTCATAGATTGGGTCCGACATAGAAACTCCTTTACCCTACCCCTGTAAATGCTTCTAGCAAAAAATTATTATGATTTAAATGTTTAATTTAAAACCGACATTCTTTTTTTACTTTTTGGCCAGTCATTGCTGCGGCAACCAGAGGTGTTCAACAGGTGGTTAATGATTATTGTGCTGATTAATATGCTGCTCTTTTTTAACACGGTTTGGCACTTGGCTCAGGTTGAAGCTGGTACCCAATAGATTTTTTTAAGATGTGGAGGCATTTAAAATTCCCTTCGAATCCAAGATGGCGGTAATTTTTGGAAATGACCTTTGAAAACAAAATTTTGCTCCAAACGACTAATAATATCATGTTTGGTGTCAAGTCCATATGAATTTGAACCAAAGAACACGAATTTGAGCTCAAAATATTAATGATACGTATAGTTTACAAATTTACTACTGCTATTATCATAAATCGAATAATTGATAGGTATTTAGTAAAGAATATTGGTATAAGATTTTCTGTTAAAAGCAATTTATTACTTCTATGCCGCGTTCTTCACTAACTTCACACATTGTTCTCTTGGCAGAACGCTTGTCTTTGGAATTAAAAGCAGACACTGTGTCACAATCCGTGAATGCGTGAAAATCTCTGAGTGCTATGGTCAGTTTGCCTTTGTTACCTATGCGCAGCTCACCATTTGATGAAATCGAAGGGGGACAAGCCTGATTTTCGAGCGGAAAAAAGTCATCTAATTCAATTTCCCTGTGCTGACTTGCAATGAATAGTTTAGAGAAAAGCTGCTCATCAGTCATCACACTTCTTATTCTTGTTGCCTGCAGACGTAATTTTTAGTTTAGCCGTGAAGATCTTTTTGTTCACTGTCTTTAAGGGTTGAAAAGTAGTTATTAAGTTATCAACTATATAGTATCTCCCTTACAACCTTATACAGATTGATGCCATCATCTACAAGAGAGTTTAATGTGTCAACACCTTCCCTGCTCACTAACACCCGGCTGTCAATTACTATAAGATCTTCGCTTAATTCCAAGAACGTATTACCAAATTCTAGAAAACTGTATTTGAGTCGACAACTGCCATGAATCAATAATAATAATATTGTTAAAATGTAACACTAAGAATCCACTTTATAAATATAAGTACCTTGCTTACGAAATACCCACTATAGTGGTACCATTTATATTATATTTTATACATTATATACTTTATTTATACACATACATTTATATACTTTGATTGAATACTACATAAGTAGGTATACATACCAAGATTCAACGTCATCTGCCATCTTAACCTGAATTGCTACAAAATATTATGCGCCCACACAAAAGTCTCTCTCATGTGGGCATTTACCTGCATATTATGTAAATCAATGTTTGTTTTCTATGTTAGGCCTATGTATTATCTGTATCAATGAAGTTGAATAAAAGCGTGCTAAATCTGAATCTGAAATCTGAAATCCAACAACTTCCCTAAACATAGTCTGGTATGCTGAGTAGGCCTATTGCTCATGTTGTCGAAGAATACTTGGGGTTTCATCTTGTGCTGGAATAAATTCACTGTGTAACCTGCAGACTTTTGGACATGCAACTTACTGACCACCTCAAAAGGGCCACTGGATCTTCTGTTAGGCCCACTGCACCACGGTCACCCTAAATAAGAGCATTATTTTGTTCGTGTGCTTTATCTACGACAAGGGCAGAGAATGGTCTGGGAGTCTTGTAGATTACATAGTTTCTACTACAGAACTCACGGTGAACGCTGAGAGCTGTGTTTGTGAGCTCTTCTAGGTCTTTAAATGAATTGTCAATCAGCGAGAGTAATGTGTGTGATCAAAAACAAGAAACCATAACCATGAGTTTGAGAGATTTTTTGAACATGTTATAGCTACCACTTTTAAGTGGCCATTGGGCTAAAATTTGCTGAGCTTGCAAGGCCCAACTCAAAATGCGCGCACTCAGGTGTTCATAGGCGCCAGCTCCGTGGGTGCAGGAGGGCCAAAGCACCCACGAGATAGATTTGTGTAGGAGCTGTGCACCCACACAAATCATCACAAATCATCATCACAAACGGTAGTTCTTCTGCGCATCCACACACATACGGAATTGAATGATATATATGAAAGATTATTTTTTTTAAATGTGACAAACAATTTTAGTAGGGCTGATTCGAAACTACCGCAAAGCCCCCAGTGCCAACCACTAGCGGGGATGTAATATAATCTATCACCTCAGTGACTCACTTCTTTTTGGTGGGTTTCCTGTTTTGACTGCACAAAAACTACATTATTTTGGTAATGCATTCAGCCCACAACTTTTTTCTAAAACGCACCAAACGCACTCTAAAAACCTGAATTTCAAAATTTCCGCCTGCGGCGCTATTGTTGGGGGGCTTTGCCCCCCGAACCCCCCGTGTGGTCCTTATACCTCCGGGATATTAATTTCGCCTCATCAGTAAAACTACCCCAGAGCCGCCACTGCTCTACCCCATAGTTTGTCTAAGTTTTGAGCACCCACAGTCGTTTTGAAAAGTTGGCGCCCCTGCAGGTGTTGATTATTTATGCTGAACGGTTGGTAATACATTGCCAAATTTTGCATGCATGTTAATGAAGTACTTTTATGTAGATATCCACACTTGGTTGCAAATAAAGAGCCAAAAAGGTCCATTGCGAGTCATAAATCCAAAACGCGAAAACAAATGGGAAATCCAAAACATGGATTTCAATTTTAGAAATTATCACCAATCCGTTTATATTACGATGAAACCAAATTAACCTGCTAGTTCACATTGATTTAATCGTTGATATCCAGTATTCAAATATATGCGTTAAAATAATCTGTACACTTGTAATAAATTCCCAAGTTCGCCAAAATTGAGAAATTACGGAGATTTTACGATTTGTGTATTCAAAATTAATGAATTAATTTAGGAATACGCGTACTGGATCTCATAGGTTGATTCTTTATAAAAGTTTGTGTGAAATATTATACCGACGTAATTAACCGTTTACCCGAAAGAAAGAAAAACAGAAAACTGAGTTCTGAAACTCGTCTCCGAGCCAGCCTCAGCGACTCTTTTAACAACGTCACAAAGTAAACACAGGGCTAGTTAACTCCAGTATTGAGTTTAAATTCTACAAAATACTCAGTTTCTCAATTTTTTGTTATTTTACTTTAATATTAAAGTAATATTTGTATTCTGAGAGTCACTTACATACGGAAATAACTCCCAAACACAGATGAATTTGAAAAACTGCAAGAATTTTGTTACTAAGGTCAACATTCCAAAAATCGCCGCCATCTTGGATTCGAAGGGAATTTTTATTGCGTCCACATCTTAAAAAAATCTTTTGGGTACCAGCTTCAACTGAGCCAAGTGCCAAACCGTGTTAAAAAAGAGCAGCATATTAATCAGCACAATAATCATTAACCACCTGTTGAACACCTCTGGTTGCCGCAGCAAAGACTGGCCAATAAGTAAAAAAATGAATGTCGGTTTTAAATTAAACATTTTAATCATAATAATTAAATGTTAGAAGCAATTACAGGTGTAGTGTAAAGGAGTTTCTACGTTGGACCTAATCTAAGAAGATTTTCTTGAAAATACCACTAAATACATGTAAACTTCTAGAATTTCACCCGGATTTTTATTTTGACATTATTTTCGTGATATTCGAGTCGGAAATATACGAAAACGATTCCAAACATGATTTATTAGACACATCAAAAGAATTTTTGTATCTGAGGACATCGTTTTGAAAAATGGCCGCCATTTTGAATTCTAAGGGAAATTTCGAGTGCCTCCACATCCTTAAATATTACTTTTGGTCCCACCTACAACTGTGCAAAGCGGCAAACCGTGTTCAAAAAGTGCAGCATTATCGTTTTTCATGTCGTGTACCGCTACCACTACTTGGCTCTTCCAGGGACAGTTCTCACGGGAACAACGTTACACGTCATTTTGATTGCGTCTCTCCATTCCGAGCATGATAGACCTTCTTCATTGTGGATCCATTTATTTGCAGGTGTTACCTCTTGAAATAGAACGACTCCCTTACCTTCATGCGACAGACCACACCATTTAGCATATTCCTCAGTGGCGGATCCAGGGGGGGGGCGGTAGGGGCGATCGCCCCCCCCCCCCCTTGATCCTTGAAAAGCTAAATTTTATTCTATAATGAATATGTTCAGCCACCAGAAATATCAATGTTTTTTTAGCAATTATGATTTTTTTTTTAAGTTTATTGCTTTTGGTCAATTCCTCACAGTTGCACGATATTATTTTCTTTGGTTTTACTTAAAATCGTAACACATCTATAACTTCATAGGTTTTGAAGGTCCCATGAAAATTTCAGCACGATCAGAGTAGCCATTTGACCAGTAGAGCGCGAGCAGACAGAAAAAAAACACTTCAGCTTTTTTTCTCAGGGGAGCGAAATTAAAGTCTTTACTACTCTCATCCAATAACATTTATCTTAACATTGATTTTCAAAATGTGAGGGTACAGAAACACCTGAGCGATAGCGATTATAAAGGGACTTACCTTCCTCCAGGGCCTATTTTAGTGAGCAACTGCATATAAAATATATTGAAATATATCCTCTCTAAAGCCATTAAAACTCGTTTTTGAAAAAAGGGCCTCACAAATTTTTTCCCTGTGGGGCTAAGCTGGGGGGCTGCGCCCCCCAGACCCCTCGTGTGGTGCGAGCTAAGTCGCCCCCCCTTTGAGGGGTCCTGGATCCGCCCCTGACTCCTGTTCACGAAGATGATCTCGTAGGTTCCTACCATTTGAGTCACTGTTCACAGACGTTCCGGGTATTTCTAGTCCCAAAGTAGATATACAAATGTCTTTCTCGGCTGCCAGATTCCTCACAAAATTTACATGCACATTGTTAACATTTTGTAACGTGTTACAAATATTAAAGTGTTGAATAAAGGCTTCCCATCTTGCGTTCATGATACCCAAACCTTTATACTTCCTACTGCAATATACTAGGAAAACGCTTAAGTCCCGCCGCGTTGATGGATGAGCGTATTTTTTTTAAACCAAAAAAGCGTAAAATTTGGATTTTTTAATAGATAATTTTTCGATTACGCTCAAATTTCACACGAATATATGAATTCATAAAATTAAAGTTCTGTGAAAAAATTATTACAATCGGATAAATCATGTAGGTTTTATTCGTCAAAGAAATGTTAAAAATTGAAAAAATCGTAAAATTGCGATTTTCAGGAGAAATAATTTTTCTATCGATTTTTCCCACCGTGCAGTTCTTCGTTCAGAGATTTCATAGACCTCCATAAAATTTCATCGCCATTGGAGTATTGGTTTAGCCGGAATCGTGTTCACAGACACAAAAATACAAAAAAAAGAAAGAAAAAAAAAGAAACATTCCGGATTTTTTTCTCCAGTGTAGTGAAATGGAATCTTCGCTTCGCTCGCTACGCTCGCTACGCTCATCCAATCATTGAATCTGGTACATCGTTAGGGAGCTGCAGAGTTTCCTTCACGGTTCCACGTAGCAGTTTGTCGGTGTCAGACAAGAAGGTGCTAACTGAGAGAGATTCGCATTTTGAAGCGGATATATTTAAAGTTGGACCAACAAACTGGTTCAAAATGTTAAGTTTTTGATTTGCATTTGAAAGATGTGATGAGGCTAAATTGTCCAAAGTTGTTCGCAGTTTGTTGATAACTGAATCGGCGTCGAAAACGAGAGTTTTTGCAAAATTAACACCTAAATAAGGTATCTTTTCATTAGGGGACAACGATTTTATTTGCATATCCTGGTCAATATGAAGAATATTTTCCAATAACTTCCCATTCTTTATAATATTGCAGCACATTCTGGGATTGATTGAAAGACCGATTTCACTGAAACGTCCACTAGCAATTTGAGTTAAAGAAGTAGCTGATTCCGTATCTTTCGCCGCTACTACAAAGTCATCTGCAAACCCTAGAACACTGGTTGCATCAATTTCATCGGACATTCGGTAACCGTAGGTTTTCTTATATCTGGCTCAAAGAGTTCGTCCAGTATGTGATCTGTTGACGGGTTATAGAGAGTAGGAGAAATAGGAGAACCCTGTAGGACACATTTTTGGATCACTATTGCTCGAGTTTTTTCACCATTCACTTCCACGTGAGTTGTGTTACCCTTTTGTAAGTTTATAACCAGTTCGCGCAGCTTTGTTGGTATAGGAAGGCTCTCAATCGTAAGCTCAATGTGCTTGTGTCCAACAGTGTCGAATGCTTTTGTAAGATCTAGGAAAACAAGTGTTACATCAGAGCTGTTAGCTGCAGCAGTTTTAAGGATGCCTTCGACAATACTTATGTTGATAGCTGTACCAGGACTGTTGGTAAAACCTCTTTGATTCTCATTGAAGGTTATGTATCCCCGAACTAGTCGGTCAATTGACTTTTCAATTATCCGTCGTAATATGGAGCATATTGAAATTGGTCTGTAGTAAGCAGGGAGTTTGCTATCCCCTGCTTTAAAAATGAGAACAGTGCGAGCTTGTTTAAACGATGAAGGTACAAAACTACTCCGAAGCATCCTTGTTGCTACCATAGCTATGATTTTGTCAACACCCTCTGACTTTACAGCCCTCATAATAATACGATCTGGACCAGATGCGGTGTCAATAGCTTTTTTCCGCATAGCCAGCTCAATGTCCAGAACTGATATCTGTGGTATGAACGTTTTATTAAGTTCCAATAAGTTCGATGGTCATTGCTCATTTCTTCAGCAAATATCTTGGTCCATTTTTCAATTTGTTCTATGTTCTCAGGATCTAATTGCCTTTTAGCTTTAGTGTCTTGAGTTTTCCTGGTAGAATCATTCTGTTCCTTATTTTCCGATACAGAAGTATTAACGCCCTTTTCTACATTTGCTGAGTACTTACTAGTTATCTTTAGGCGTTGTTGTTCGGGGTGTGCTTTTGATATGTGTATATTTACACTCAAATACAACTTCCCACAGTGAGGGCATTTCTCACGATCCTTTTCCTTTGTTCCCTTTGAAGCTTCATCTTGGCTACTTACAATGAGTGGCCCAGACGAAGAAGCGGTTTGAGAACCGCTAGCATAAACCCCAATATGACATTTCTGTATGTGGGCTTGTAAACTCCTCACAGATTTTTTACAATGGGGACATGTCATTCCAACCTCTGATGTGACGCGATATAGTATTAAATGCACACATGTTATGAGAAGAGCTGAAGAATATCGTTTAAAACACATTCAGACTTTATGTTCCAACGTTTGATATCCTACGTCCTGAAGTTTGACAATTCCCTTTTATTCCTTTTATTCCAAATTAATTTATCAGTAATTAATTTAATTTTTTTATCTTACTTAATTTAATTCTTTAAAAACAAGAGGTAATACTAAAAGAACAAACAAGATAGTTATATTAATGTAACATATTACAGGTGGTGCAATATACCCTACACAGTTGACGCACCCTAGTTTCGCGTGATGTTCTTGAATTACGATAATCTTTGGTTTGCCCTTGTCAGGGCCCCGGGAAGATTGGCCCAGAGCATGGCTCTGCTAATCCTTAAAGACGAGGAAAGAGATAAAGCTTATCTCGCAAACATCAGCTAGCAAGTAAGGGAGTACGCCTTGAAATTAGAGGTGAGCTCTGGTAATCGTCCTCGGGCAACGTTCCCATGTCCTTGACGACTGCCCCGACAACGAAGACGACAATGACACCACGAACGATGACGAAGACAATGACAACCGCTACCTAAGAACCGCCGCTATACCTTCCTCCTCCTTACCGTGGTTGGTTCTGGTTCCAACATTAGCATTTTTCTCAGTACATCCCCTAGACTACACTGGCGCATTATGACCAAACGGTTGACGCGCCCTTTCTCCAAATGAAACAAAATTACAAAGTCAAATTGATCAGTGCGAATCTTTTACATGATATATAACATTATAACGAAGGGGACAAATATTCAAAATTTCTTACTCAAAGTAATTTATTTAACAAAATTTAATTCACATAAAACACATTTCATTATTTACCCAAATAAATAATTTTTCTATTGCTAATACGATCGTCTTCACCATAATTAAATTTTAATTTTTTTACTTAGAAAACAATATACTCATTAAATACACCGTAAACTTATTAAATTAGCTTACAATATCACAGCGGCGCAATTTCACCTAACCGGTCAAGGCGCTCTAGTTTCTCATGACGATTTCTCAATGTCCTTCGAAAACTTTCACATGCGTGATTACAAGTGGAAGAACATTGTTATCATACCACGTGATAACAAGTGCACATCTTGATGTTGCACTAAGACTTTGAGAGGCGAGAGTAAACGAGTGGGTTTAATTTATTAATGTCTTGTAGTGTAAGGCAACAAAAACAATCTTGTCATTTCAATATTAGTAAAGATCGTTAATCTCGAGGATATAGGCAAAACCTATCTCGTGAACATCAGCTGATAAATAGGGGAAACTTGTGTCGAGCTCTGGTGTTCGTTGTCGGAGTCCTCTCTTTCTTTGACGACCACCCCTAAGCAGAGTTGGGGAGTAACTTAACGAAAGTAACGCGTTAGCGCTAACGCGTTAGTTTTTTAGTAACTTTTAGGGTAACGCGTTATTTTTTCAAAATCGGTAACTTTTTAAAGTAACTGATATTTATTTTCATTAACTTTCAAAAAACGTTAAGTTGAAAGTTACTTTTGTTTTACAGCCTGTACTTCATAGAAATGACCATTGCATTCATGAGGATATATCTTGAATCCGGTTTTCCCAATAATGAAATGTTTTTATAAGAGGAATTCTTGTCAAAGCCTCGTTTCCGAGGAGAAATTCTTGCATCAGCCGTCCGGTAGGGATGGCAACCCCCCTCCCGCCACCCCCGCCTACGTATTGTGGTTGGCATGTGCATATTTGTGGCATTCCAATTCTATTACGGATCCTAGCATCACGTGCGGCAGCAAGATTGCTTACTTTGGTGACATTTTTGTTTCAACTTTCAATCGCAAATTTGCAGCCCGTATTTCCTCTAGGGTCTAATCGTCATAAAGTGTTGTGCGTTCCATTCAGTGTTTTTCGTCCCGTTTTAGCCTGCGTTTTTCTTGTAATCTTATCATTAATTAATTATATTTTTATTCCCTTTCACTCATCACTGTTACTGTTAGTCTGCGGTCTGCTAATGTGTAATGTAGTGTTCTGTTCTGTGTTAGATTGGATTTTCGTGTGTTATTAATACGTACGTACGTAATTACGTTACGCGTTTACTATGGCTGAAGGCGAAAGTGAAATTAAAACGTTTTACCGTGAGCAAATTTTAATTTTAATTTATAGGTATTTTAATTTTAATTTATAGGTATTATAAGTTGCCTCAAGTTACTTTATTTTTGAACTAACTTTAACATTAACTAATTACTTTTAAAGCCAACTAACTTAACTTTTAAAACGTTACTATTTTGGGTAACTTCCCCAACTCTGCCCCTAAGACGACGACCACGACTGTGACAAAATGAAAAATAACAAATAGAATGACGACTACGAGGTGAGAATCCCTCTATCTCCCCCTTCCCGTGGCTGGTTATGACCAGCAAGGACACCTACTTCCTACATTTTCCAGGCCGAAGTGACGCATTATGACCTAACGGTTAAGCCCTTTATACAAATAACGCAAAATTTTTATTCAAATATAGTTTTATTCAAAACTATAACCAGTTATAAATTCATTTAATTACTCCCCCGTCTGGGCCCGGGGTAGGCATGGCTCTGCTAATCGTAAAAGGCGATTCAAGAGAAAAAGTCCACCTCGCAAACATCAGCCAGTAAGGGTTGAGTATCTTACTCCCCGAAACAAGAGGCGAGCTCTGGCAATCGTCGTCGGGGACCTTGCTCCCTTCCCTTGACGACGCCCCGGCGACGATGACAATGACACAAAGTACGATGACAAAGACGATGACGAAAAAAAAATCATTTTATTACTTTTACCGAATTAACTATTTTAAATACGACAGGGTATATATAACATCACAAAATAGGAGGATTATATCAACAATATCGCAGGTAGTGCAATTACCCCACACGGTTGACGCACCCTAGTGACACAAGATGATCTCGATTTCCTTTTCAATCGGGATTTCGAACCCCATCTGGGCATGAATTGGTAAGGTACAATTTGGCCCAGAACATTACTCTGATATGCTAATAGTACATTCGAGAAAGGAGGTAAAATTCATTTAGATCGCATTATCTGGTAGGACTATATAAGGCTCTAGGCTTTGATACTACCCGTAAATAGACATGAGTTCAGGCAGTCGTCGTCGGGGACCCCTCTCCCTTCTTTTGACGACCTACCCAACGACGACGAGCATGACCACAGCGACGTAAGAACCCCCCCCCCCCTCCCCCTACCCGTGGCTAGTTCTGACCAATATGGGACCTCAGTCCCCACATCCACTAGACAAGAGTGGCGCAATATGACCTTACGGTTACCGCGCCCTTAAAACAAGTTACCGTTCAAAAATTGCCTATCTCTAGCTTAGTACCGTCTGGGCCCGGGGTAGAATTGACCCAGAGCATGGCTCTGCTTATCGTAAAAGGCGATTGAAGAAATCAAGTTCATCACGCAAACATTTGCAAGTATGTACAGGGGGAATTACTCTCCGAAACTAGTGGCGAGCTAATTTCTGTTTCTATGCTTATACGCAGATTGAGCTACCGAGTGTAATTTTGAGGTAAAAAATATAAAAAAGGTATACAAAACTAACAAAATCCAACATTGAGCCGGATTTTAATGCCGAGTGCTATTGTGAGGTAAAAATCTAGATAAAACTCAAAGGGACAAAATTCAATCAAATCGGAGTATAAACATAAAAATAAAAAAATAAAATTTTTCTTGTATTTTGGTAAAGCATATTATTTTTTAAATGCAATTTATTTTGTACCTTGTATTCGTATTCTGCACCTGAAAGTATTGAATTAATATCCCCAACAAAAACAAAAAATAATAAAAAAAATAACGGCAGCAAAGCTCACCTTCAAAATTGTTTTCGGCTGTGATGCTGTGAGATATAGAAGTTGAGCCAAGATTTTCATTTTTCTCCCTAGTTTCGCATTGAAAAGATGTACGGTAATTTCGCCTGTTGACGAGCGCCAAGCTAACAATTTTCGTAAAAAAAAGTAAAAGTTTTAAACTCAAAATCATAAAAATAAATTGCTTGGCCAATGATTTTGGTTTGATCCAAACAGTTTCTTAATGTATTGAGAATAGACAACATCAAAATGCGTCAGTCAAGTTCATTACGAGAACTCTAACGATGACAACGGCGATGACGACAGCGACGGGTGAAACCCCCATTCCTTCCCGTACCCATGGCTGCGGTCTTTCCTTTCCGTATTCCCTATGCTAGAGTGGCGCGTTATAACATTACGGTTGACGCGCTCTTAAAACGCAATGAATCCAAATCCAAATACTATTATCTCCACCATAATCGATTATTTTATAAACATAGAAGACAATATAATCGTCAAACACAACATTTACTCATTTTTATAACTTACAATATCACAGGTGGCGCAATATGTCCTAACCGGTTGAAACGCCCAAGATTCTCACGTTGTCGTCATAATGAACTTTAAACGTCGAAACCTGGGGTAGAATTGGCCCAGAGCATGGCTCTGCTAATCGTAAAAGGCGATTCAAGAGAAAATGTCCATCTCGCAAACATCAGCTAGTTAAAACGGTTGTTTATACTCCCCAAAACTAGAGGCAAGCTCTGGCAATCGTCGTAGGGTACACCTTTCCCCCCTGGTTTACACCAGAGCCGATTATTATATTTGACCTTTGTCGTTTTGATAAAAACTCTACTTGCGATAGTGTATTCAAAATTAACTTTAGAAAGATTTGCCATGAACATCAAAGGTTTACTTTGGTATTCACAGATGGCTCCAAAATTGACAACAAGGTTGGAAGTGCCTTTTATTGCTCCACCTTAACTGAACGTTTCAGGCTAAGCGACGTGTGTTCAGTTTTCACTGCAGAGTTATTCGCCATCCGTGAAGCTCTTAAATACATTCTACGCTGTCGTTGTGGAGAATACCTTTTGTGTTCAGATAGCTTAAGTTCACTTCAAGCTATAAAACTCATGTATTCTAGTCATCATTTGGTACAAGACATCCAATTCTATTTAGAAAAACTAACCTCTAAGGGATATATAATAGAGTTTTGCTGGATACCTGGACACGTGGGCATAGAGGGAAATGAACACGCTGATCGGGCTGCTAAGGAAGCTTCCCAGCGTCGCGACGTTGATTTCAATCTAGTTCCCGTTCCAGATGTCAAGAGTGGATACAAGCAAAGATTGTTGGATTTGCGACAAGCATCGTGGGATGTGTTGCAAAATAACAAATTGCATAGTGTGATGCCCACATTGACTTACAAAATTCGTCCACCTACGTCTCGACTCTCACGTAGAGAAGAGGTGGTATTGTCTAGAATTCGTATAGGCCATACACGCCTAACACACGGATATCTCTTAACCAGAGAAAAGGTTATTCCCATATGTGACACATGTGATGTACCTTTAACCGTGCATCATATGCTAGCAGAATGTGCCAAATATGATGCATTGCGCACGCAATTTGATCTCTCCCAATCATATGAAGAACTTCTATCATATGATAACGGCGACAAACTTTCTAAATTTCTCATCCATTGTAATCTATTTAACAAAATTTAATTCACATCTCACACATTTGTTTCTTTTTTTCTTTATTATCATTTACATACATAACTTTTATTTTGCTATTACTTTCTTCATCATCAATTTATTTTGTTATTTATACTCTTAGAAAACAATTTAATTATCTTACATACCTGCATTCACTCTTCTCATTTCCTTTCTTTCACAGGCGGCGCAATATTACCTAACCGGTTGAAGCGCCCTAGTTTCTCACGTCGTCGTCGACACCTTTCCCTCCCCTTGATGACCTCCCCGACGACGAAGACTACAACGACACAGCTGAGAAGAAGTATTTCATTATTACTGGATGAACCTTAGCTATCCTATATAGAAACATTCTGCCTCGTACACATTGTTAAATAAGTAAGGCGATGAAAAATACGTGATTTCTTCCTATACGCCAATCAAAGCCATGTTAAAATGGCATTCGTAGCCCCCCAGGGCCCGGATCCACAAAGCGGGGTTAAATTTCGGGGGGAAACCATCTAACCTCCGTTTTTAACCTCCACTCTAACCCCCAAATTTAACCTCCTTTTTTAACCCCCGTTTCCGTATCCACAAACGCATTTTTACTGTGGAGGTTAGCCAGAGGTAATAACTAAGCTCAAACGATGACGCAATTGATGACGTCATGAATATCAGCCAATAAGATTGTCGCTTTCAACACAACCAATAGAAAAGAGTTTTATGAAAGATTGTTTTGGTACGAAATTTAAATTATCATAATTTTGCTAATCTTTGTGTTTTGTTAGTGTAAATGTTAAAGGGGCTAAAAACCCCAAAAATTATTTTTTACCACGTGATCTATAGCACAGTACTACACTTAAATGACCGTTCAAAAAATTATATCTTGTAACTGTGATTTAACACGAATTTTTTAATTTTTTTGATCCAGAAATTGGCGAAAATTGGTGTTTTGGAAAATTTCCTAAATCGGCTTTAACCTGCTTTTTTTTGGTCCACATAGATACTAGAGCATAGTACCAATCTAAAATGCCCCTTCATAACATCGTGTCTTAAAACTGTGCCCAAATATACCCTCAAATACGCAAAAATATGCATTCCAAAATCATACCCCATCTTGGTAATCAGCATATTTTGACCGAACTACTTGCCCAAATTACAAAACAAAATATAGAGAATTTACAGAAAAGGCTGTCGAGTACGTCAATAATGGCTAATATTTTTTTGGATCAAAATCCTCCAAGGTCACGGGGCATAAAGATCGTCCCCATGTTATTTCTTATGGGAGATTTTTGCCGATGGGACCTAGCTCGAAAAATGTCATGTTTGACAATTTTTTGGGAGGTCATGGTGGCCCCAATAATTTTTCTGTTAATTGCTAAATTCATTACTAGTTAGCCTGAATGAAATATATTTTTTGAGTTAAGCGGTTAAATACCCCTTTAAGTAAAATAGTGTAATAAATTGTTTTATTACTCAATAATTATTTATTACTTACATTATTATTTATTAATATATTATTTAATTTAGTTATTAATTAAAATTAGTGTAAATGTTTATGTAATAGCACCATAATATTGCATTTCGAGTTACCACCATGAAATTTGACATGGTATAAGAAAATAATATGATCATTAATAATCCGCGAAGAGGCAAGCTATAAGTCAAAATAAACAACCCCTAAACCACCCCTTAAAATTGGAATGGGTATTAGCTTGTACCAAATACATTATGACATTTCAAATTACTTATTTAAATTAATATGTCAATGTATTTTAATCACATTAAACTACTCTTCTTTCCACAAACCACGTTTTTCTCCACCCCAACTCCTAAAAGCGTATGTTATTGTTCTCTAGATACCTGTAATTCCAGCACTAATTAGTGAGATGCTTAGTGAAGTGAGTTATTAGCATGAATTTTGGGTTGAAGATACATTAAAAATAATATGAAAAATAAATAATCAACGGGGAGGCAAGCGATATTACACCTCTAGTATTCCCTACAACCCTTAACGTTAGAATGAGCGTTGGGTCGTATTTAATATAGTTTGAATATTTTAGTTGCAAATAAAAATCATGTCTTAACGTGTTTTGATTCAATCAACAAAAGTATCATTCCACAACCCCTATTTTTTCACCCCCACCCCTAATAATAATACTATTAGTGACTAGCACTGGATAGTAAGTTGCCATTTGCCAGCATGAAATTTGGCATGGAGATACATAATAATTTGATAATAAATAATATTTCTATTTATTTTGGTTAGTCGGGAAACACTCCCGCAGGTGGAATTGTTAATATTTAAAAAGTTACATTCAGAAATTAAAAAATCCATCCCGATCGGGGTTCGAACCAGAGTCTTTGGAATGTGGGAGACCACGATCGAGATGGATTTTTTAACTTCTGCATCGTATTAAATATTAATAAATAATGTGCGGGGGCAAGCGATTTTTCACCACTACTTCTCCCTGCCACCAAGGGTTAGCCGTATTTTACGCTATTTGAATATTTTTACTGCCAATAAAAAAGGTGTCAACGTATTTTGAATGATT
Source organism: Sweltsa coloradensis (assembly GCA_024449915.1). Taxonomy (NCBI): domain Eukaryota; kingdom Metazoa; phylum Arthropoda; class Insecta; order Plecoptera; family Chloroperlidae; genus Sweltsa; species Sweltsa coloradensis. Next base: position 18,581 of record JAMZAV010003179.1, on the reverse strand, counting down.
GAACTAACAAAATATCCATTCCTATAACACAATAATTACAATACACAATTTACTCAAATTGAAAGCAACAGAACCCTCCCCCATAACATGATGAACTTGTGAAGCCAGCCACGGCCATCATTGGTAAACATACCTCCTGGAGGTGCGTGAACCTGGCCCCCCCCAAACGCGCACTAATCTGCATTTTACACAAAATTTAGTACGCATTTAGTGCTTTCAGAAATGCCAAGATATATCATTAGTGCGCCTTTACTTTCCCTTAAAATTGCATCTAATGGGTGGGGGGCCAGGTTAACGCTGCCCCCACTTGTCGCAATAATTCTCAAAATGGAAATATATTATTTAATGTGTGGTACTATCCCAAATAAATAAAACGTTTTATTGCTCTTTCACGTTTGCGTGAGTCTGTATAAACAGTTCTACATTTTTGGTGAAATTTGTGTTGGAAACTGTCAACTGTACTTTTTCGGTATTTAAAAACTTTAATAGCCACATCGTCCTGTCTATCTCCAAACGATTTTATAAGTGTAACAAAGCATTTCTTAGTCAAAATTGTTTTACATTCTGTGGAACGTAATGGGCCTTACCTTGCCATCACGAATAACACACACGGTAGTTCTGTGTAATATTGATTTGATATATTCTTTAGCCGAAAGCGATTGCACAATCGTCCTTGTCACCTATTTCAATAAATGTACGGTTGTGTGAGTTTTTGTGTGTTAATTGTATAATTTATTAAGTCATATATTATTATCATTGCAATCAGTCAGTACTCCCCATTTCCAGGTTTTTTTGTACGATTTTTCATGATTTACATTAAAAGAAAATAGTAAAACAACGGGCACAACCATTCGTAGACTACCATAAAACTTCTACAAAATTAGTGAATTAACACAATAATCTGGCACCGTGTTATAAAATACTAAACGAACTGTCCTGTTCGAAATATCTAACAGGTCTTAACTGATATTAACCTTTAGTAAAGCTCTTGCATCCTTGTACCAATTCATTTTTGTATTTGTAATTATTGGATGAGCGAAGCGAAGACTTCAATTACACCGACCCCCCAAAATATTGAGCTCTGGTGTTTTTATTTTATTTTTATTTATTTTTTGTTTTTTTGTTTGTTTTTCTGTCTGTTTGTTCGCTCTCTACCGGGCAAACGGCATATGCGATCTTGATGAAAATTTGAGGGGAACTTTGAAATCTCTGAACTTAGACTTGCTACGTTTTTGGGTACAATCGAAGAAATATTTCTCATGAATATCGTACTTTTACGATTTTTTTTTCGATTTTTAGTGCGATATTTTCGTGACATTTGGGCCGATTCTGACCAAACGGGTGGGGCTACAACGTTCATATTTCACATGGATACTAGGAAAACGCTAAAGTCCCGCCGCGTTGATGGATGAGCTTTTTAAAGTTTTAAGTTTGCGTGGGATATCTTTACTTTTGCAAGTGCTTTGTTTTGATGCCTACGCATTGTATGTGATTGTTGTCAAGTTTCTTTTGTTACCTGTCAATTGGTATTATTTACCGTAAAAAACTTATATTAAAAGCTTTATTTCTATGGTTTTTGGCTTACTTTTTCAACTTTTTCTCTCAAAAGGTACTACATCACCATAACCTTAATGTCCATGTGGAATATGCACGTTGTAGCCCCACCCGTTTGGTCAGAATCGGCCCAAATGTCACGAAAATATCGCACTAAAAATCGAAAAAAATCGTAAAAGTACGAAATTTATGAGAAATATTTCTTCGATTGTACCCAAAAACGTAGCAAGTCTAAGTTCAGAGATTTCGAGGGTCCTGTCAAATTTTCATCAAGATCGGATATGCCGTTTGCCCGGTAGAGAGCGAAAAAACAGACGGAAAAACAAAAAAACAAAACAAAAAAAAAACACCCGAGCTAAATTTTTTGGGGGGTCGGTGAAATTGAAGTCTTCGCTTCGCTCATCCAATTAAGTTTATGGTGAGGTATTGCTTACTGAAAGAAAAAGTTGAAAAAGTTAGCCAGAATCTATAGAAATATAGCTTTTAATATAAGTTTTTTGACTCTTTGTTCGATATTTTCGTGCCATTTGGGCCAATTCTGACCAAACGGGTGGGGCTACAACGTTCATATTATACATGGACAATGACCATTAAGGTTGGTGATGTAGTACCATTTGAAAGAAAAAGTTGAAAAAGTTAGCCAAAATCCATAGAAATAAAGCTTTTAATGTAAGATTTTAATGTTAAATAATAACAAATTAACAAGAAACAATAGAAACTTGACAACAATCACCAACAATGCGTCGGCAGAAAAACAAAGCACTTGCAAAAGTAAAGATATCCCACGCAAACTAAAAACTTAAAAAAAGCTCATCCATCAACGCGGTGGGACTTTAGCGTTTTCCTAGTATAACGGAATGGCACTGAAATTGGAATTATCAAGACTTTAGCTTTTTTAACGACTTATTTTGTTGATCATTGAATGAGCGAAGCGAAGACTTCAATTTCACCGACCCCCCAAAAAATTTAGCTCGGGTGTTTTTTTGTTTGTTTGTTTTTTTTCTTTTTTTTCTGTCTGTTTGTTCGCTCTCTACCGGGCAAACGGCATATGCGATCTGGATGAAAATTTGACAGGACCGTCGAAATTTTTGAACTCAGACTTGCCATGTTTTTGGGTACAATTGAAGAAATATTTCTCATGAATATCGTACTTTTGCGATTTTTTTCGATTTTTTGTGCGATATTTTCGTGCCATTTGGGCCAATTCTGACCGAACGGTGGAGCTAAAACGTTCATATTTTACATTGGACATTAAGGTTATTGTGATGTAGTGCCTTTTGAAAGAAAAAGTTGAAAAAGTTAGCTAGAATCTATAGAAATAAAGCTTTTAATATAAGTTTTTACGGTAAATAATACCAATTGACAAAAAACAAAAGAAACTTGACAACATTCACCTACAATGCGTAGGCAGCAAAACAAAACACTTGCAAAAGTAAAGATATCCCACGCAAACTAAAACCTTTAAAAAGCTCATCCATCAACGCGGCGGGACTTAAGCGTTTTCCTAGTTATATATCTTGGCATTTCTGAAAGCACTAAATGCGCACCAAATATTGTGTTAAATGCAGATTAAGTGCGCCTTTTGGGGGGGGGGGCAACGTGAACTTAGCCCCCCCCAGACAATAATGTCATTAGCGCCTAAAGTAAAGGCGCACTAATTATATGTCTTGGCATTTCTGAAAGCACTAAATGCGCACTAAATATTGTGTAAAATGCAGATTTAGTGCGCGTTTGGGGGGGGGGGGGCAGGTTCACGCACCTCAATCCTGGTATACCTGGGAAAAATGGTAGGGAAATTAGTAGATTGTAAAATTACAAGATAAGTATAAGGTAAACCACAATTTAAATGTTCAAATTATTTATTTATTTCATACATAGTATATAAATCTGCAGAGAAGAAGCACAAGGAAAATTATGGCAGGCCTACTCTTTTACCTTAAAATTTTTAAAGTTTTAACTACCTACAGAGCTAGAAAATTCATATGCCCAGATAGCCCGCCAAGACAACTAACTATGCAGGTACGGGCAACCAATAATACTTTTCAGTCGCCCGGATGGCCAAGTAGGCTGATTGGGGTCATATGAAAAGAAGAAGACTTAAAATTTTCTGGGAATAAATCAAATATCAAATATTTAATACAATAAATTACAACATCATCTATTTTTCAACTTCCAATTATCTCTGGGCAAGTACAAATTTTACTGACTTGCCCAGGTTGCAAGTTTTAGAACATTTTCAAGCTAAAACCTAGAATAAAACAGTCCATTAATAACATGCTTATGATATAACCAGGGTGCCTACAAATTACTCAATACAAAATTCCTTAGCATCTTTTTAAGGTTTCCACATGTAAAATAATATTTTTTCAGACTGCAAATTTGGCTTTCAGAGAATATAATAATATGGTATAATAAGAGAATTTATTTTTCTCCAGCGTTTATGATTGGCCACTATGGCACATGCAAATGGGGGTCCAGGGACTGTCCTAGAACATTTTTAGTTTTATAGATTTATGCAAACAATAATATTGCAATTAACTTTCTATAATTATTTATTTAGAAATTATTAAACCAAAGACTCTGCTTGTCATGTTTGCCAACCAAGATGTATCATTAGTTACCCACAACCACAAAACTGATTTGAGAGTTGACTCAGATCCAATAGAATCGGTAGCGCAATTAATTGACTTCACACTTCAATCCCTCGAGTAGCTAGACGCAGGTCACTGACGACGGCGTCCGGTCCAGGTGAATGAGGTGCTGGTAGGCATACGGACGGGGAGAGGCACAGCCGCACAGGTACCGGTAGTTGGATATTCGTTTCAACACACCTGAAAAAGTATACAAATTATGTCAATTATTTCTCTCAGCTACAATGTACAAACCAAACCAAAATGTAGTTCCCAATAGTAGGCCTAGACATAGTTATTGATACATAAATATATAGTACCGGTACTGTAGACCTATTGTGCACATTGAATGTAAAGCTACATGTGGTTTGATCTAATTCTCAACCTGTGTAGGCCTATGTAAATATATTTAGGCCAAATATTTTAATTTTATGAACAGCAATATTTGAGTAGGCACTACATAATTTTTAATGGGTCAATATTTTAATTTTTTACTTGTAGCTATAGGGTATCAGCATAATATTATGCTCTATGTGAAACTGAAATAAACCAACAATAATTAGTTAGGTAGGCGGAGGCCTAGACCAATTTAAGAAATTTCCCAAAATTCTCATTTGCACAAAATTCAGAAGTCAAAACATAACAACTCATGTAGGGCCTAGTATCACAGTTTGACTAAACTATGTAGCCTATGCCGATAACATTCTACCTACTCAGTTCCAAGAACTTATTTTCAGGCTGAGAGGCCACTGAGAATTTCAGCAAGGGACATTATTGATAAGGCTACTTGTAGGTACCGTACTTAAAATATTTTTTAAATGTTATTATTTACCTTCTTTATTAGCCTAGCCTACATGATTCAACTATTAAGGACCGGTACTAATTAATCATCTAGAGCTACATAAACCCTCATTCATAGTCGATGAAAGTCCTACCGGTACAATCAATATTGTGTAACACGACAGGATGCCAAAAAAACTTACCAATGATCTTAAATAAGTAGGCATAGTGTGCCTACCGTAATAGGCCTATGTCTATAATCAGGAATCTTTGTTTCCACTGATCCTTTACAATTTTTCTTAATAACTTAGGCCTAAAAACAAAAAGCCTAGCCCCTATTCAACAAACATGCCAATCGAGCCATAGCCTGCAAATATAACCGAGGCTATCTTAGTCGGCCTTCTGGTAGACCTAGGTCCTACCGTAGGCCTACTTACTTAGGCACTGAATCAGACGAGGAACCCGTTTATGATCACGGGCAGCAAAATGTCCATTGGGGCGACAGCGGCGACACGCAACGCGCCATCTGCTGACAACTGCGGGCAATGATCCGTCCGGTTCCAACTACAATAAATGAAACAAAATTAATTAACACGATAATAACATTGTTTTAGAAGACCTAGGGGATGCCTATGTAGGCTAAGGTCTAGAGCAATACTATGCTAGACCCGGCTAGACCCTTAAAAGCTTGGAAAGTCTAAGTAGAACTAGGCCTTCACATTTTGAGGTTAAACCTGCCTAGGGCTTTGGTCCTAGGCTAGCCCAGTACTTCTTCGGTTGGGCTTTTTGCGCATGCTTTGTAGGGGGCTAGGGGGGAGGTTGCGTGAAGCTGTTGGTGTTTAATGAAATTTAATACCAAGTAGGCCTTACATATTGTAAAGCCTAACATATACGCGCTTCGCGGCCAGCTCTAGCTGACACAAGGCCCTATCTAGGCTAGGTCTAGCCCTAAGCCTGACACAAGGCCTGTAGGCTGGTATGTACGTAACACATGGCTATGCCTAGACCTTAGAACATTCTGCTTAGGCTCAGGCCTAGCAAAGCGTTTTAAAAACCTCGTTTATGGTTTATCCCATGGGCCTAGGCCTATCTAGGCCTAGCCCTAGCCCTAGGCCTAGCCTAGCGCTCAGGGCTAGGCCCTAGTAGGCCTAGCCTACATAATTTGACTAGATTGTAGGGGCTATGGGAACTAGGGCCCAGCCTAGGGCCAAGCACTAGGCATTAGATTATTCAATCTCACACTTACCTTATTTAATTCTGATGATTGCATCTCCCACTGGATATAGGCCTAGGCCCTTGGCTAGGGGCCAGGGCTAGACCTACCTACCCTAACCCTACTTCGACGTAAGACAATCTCTTGGCCAATCTCTTGGCAAAACCTCTTCACAATTCGGCTGCAGAGTGCAGATAGACTGTCTAATGCCTCGAATAAACCGTAACACATTTTGATAGACTGACAGCGAAAATAAACTAGTATTTTGAAGTAAAAGCCTCGGCCTACTGGCCAAGACATTTTGCGCGACGTCTTGTTTACAAAACAAACGTCCGTGTAGGCCTACCGATCCGATAGATAACCTAACCTAAAACAGCGCGGGAAGTTAAAAGTATTTCAAATGTTGCAATGGATGTTACACACGTAAAATAATTTTGTGTTTATTTATTTGAGTCTAAGATTTCAACAATATTAATGTTTAATTAACTATTTATCATCAAATATCTGAAGTGGGAAAGGTCGGCCATTTTGAATTATTCGATTTCGGGGGTTAGATGCTAACCACCAAAATATAGCAGAGGTTAAAATTAGAGGTAAACTAACCCCCAAAACTGCCTAACCTCCTTTTGTGGATACCGAAATGGGGGTTAGCTCGGCTAACCTCCAAATTTAACCTCGATTTTTTTTAACCCCGCTTTGTGGATCCGGGCCCAGGTGGCCAAAGCTAGTAGATACTGCGCCGCCAAAGCCTTCTTAAAACTCTCGTATTTGGTTAGGTCAACTGGCGTTGGAATCTTGAAACCTTCCGTCGACAAGGCGGTGAGTAAACATTGTTAAAACATTATGCGCTGTCAAATGTTTTCATATCTTCTTGAAAGAGAAAGACGTGTTTGGGTTGGTCTTTTGAACGTAGATTTGCACAAGATTGTGATGAATACGGACTATTTATTGGTGATATAATAATAACAGTGTTCACCGAGATCTTACAGCAAGAATGAAACATAATAAGGTTCGATTATTCACTTGGTTTAAGGATAAACTTGTCAAAATAAACCATAGCGTTGTGGCATTGGATTTCTCGGTTGTTGCAATCCAGTTTGGTATGGTCCGGTGTCCCAAGTTTTAAGCTTCGCTCTGTCGTTCTGTGGGCATAACGGTGAGTTAATTCGACGATGACCACCACGACGTGAGAACTCCCATTTCCTCCCCCTACCCGTGGCTGGTTCTGACCAGCACGGGCCTGGGCCCGGGGTAGTATTGGCCCAGAGCATAGCTCTGCTAATCGTAAAAGTTTATTCGAGAGAAAAAGTCCACCTCGCAAACATCAGCTAGTAAAAGGGGAGTATATTACTACCCGAAATCAGAGGCGAGCTATGGCAATCGTTGTCGGGGAAACCTCCCCTTTTCCATGACGACCTTCCCGACGACGATGACAAAGACAAACCAAACGATGACAAAGACTATAAAGAACGCGACGTGAGAACTCCCCCCCCCCCCCTTTCCAGCCCCCATATACCGTTCTACCCCATATCCTTTAGGCTAGAGTGGTGCATTATAACCTTACAGTTGATGCGCCCTGAATCTAAATAATGAAAACAAAACACACAATCATACGTAATTTACAAATGCAGTGTTGTCTTGCGCACGCAATTTTATCTCTTTTAATCAAATGAAGAACTTCTATCATATGATAACGGCGAAAATCTTTCTAAATTACTCATTTAAAGTAATTTATTTAATGGAATTTATTTATCTTCAAAGATATTTCCTCTCAGTCTTTATTTACATTTAAATAAATCATTTCTCTTTTGTCAACACTATTACCACAATTCTTTTCTTTTATAAGCTTAGATAACAACATCATTAACAAAGACACCCTTAACTAATTTCGTTAACTTTTAACCACAGGCGGCGCAATCTGACCTAATACCCGGTTGAAGCGCCCTGGAGGCCAAGTCTTGAAACTTGCGTTTCAACTCACCTCCCGTTTCGAGTCGCAAATTTTCGACAGGTCGCTCAAAACCATCAAATCGGTAGTCTTGAGACAAACTTGCGAAATGGCTTGCTACTTGGCTCGCAAGTTTTCTTACGTTTCAAACCGCGAGGTTTTACCTTGCGTGTAGAGATTTATTTGCGTCTTGACTGCCACATCGAAAGTTTTTAATGACTAAATAAATAGTTATAAGGTACATCCTATGTATAAAGGCGTAAATTACACTCTAGAAATGTTGGCAGAAGGCTTTAAAAATATTTAAAGTGTTATGAGTGTCATGTCAAATTATTTACGCTCGTCGCAAGTTAGCGTGCATCTGCATTGGCGGAACATCGCGGTCCGGTTGGCCGAGTGGTTAGAGCTCTTGTTTTGAACGCGAGAGGTCGCCGGTTCGAATCCCGCCTAGGAAAACTTTTTTACTTTTTTTTACTCATCGCATGATTATTGTACACTTGTTATCTGTGACAGAAACAATTTTTATAACTTTTCAATGGAAATTACCTTTTTTTTACCTTACTTTGCAATTTGTTTTGGTATTTTAGGTAGGCTAGGCCCATGATCCAATGATATTCTACAGAGATATCCTTGTACCATGGGCTAGGCCTAGCGCTAGAAAACTTAAGCAAATATATAATAAAAGTGAATGCTCTCAACATGAAAACACTGGATTTCAAGAAACTTCTTAGGGAATCAATAAAGTAGGGTAAAGTTAATAAAGTTCACACTTTTAATTAATAATAATTGTCAGCTTCAAATTATATTATTTTCTTAAAGAGATTTGTACAATTTTATCATTATTCTTTTCAATTCAAATGCTGTATGTTTTTATAATGGTGAACTTTTATATGTTGTATGTACGTAATGTTATAAGTTAGGCTTATAATGTTAGTTGTTTGAATGTTTGTATTGTCGGTCTATTGTGGCCTACTATTGTGTTAAATCGTCGAGGTTTTATATAGTTTTTGATAACCTATTTCTCGTCGAGGTTTTACATATAGTTATTTGATAACCTATTTCTTTAATATCAACTTTATTATATTTACTATTTAGGGATATCACACACAATTCTGTGTCGTTGTGATATTCCTAATGATTGTATGTATTGTGATAATCATTGAATAATAATAAATAAAAAAAACAATATAAAAATATGATTAATTAAATAGAGAGTACGACTGCATTTAGGCTATTTGATAATAACAATAAACTAAGTGAAATAATTTGCGTCGCTTTGATTTACTGTCCCCCACTGAAAATCAGTAACATAACTTGAGTGGGTAGACTCTAAATACAATTCATTTATTTAGTTATAAATTTATTTATTTATATGTAAGCTTATCATACTAATTATACTCCTAGTGTGTTTTGACAGTTGATTGAATGTGCGAATCGATTATAGCATCGATTGTTCGTCACAATCGATTATATCATCGATATACTTCACAACATCGATTCAAAAGTCTAAAGTCTAAAGTTGCACTTTGTAACAAGCTTTCTCATTGGTCAGTCATTGAGCGAAAGTGGGCGGAGTTTCCAAACGCAAAAAAGCATTCGCAAGGAAGAATTTCATCTCGCAAGCGAAATGAGTCACACATTTTTATTTCACATTTTATTTCCGTTAAAAGAAACAACTAAAATAATCATCAGAGATATGGAAAAAGTGAACTCGAATCATATCCACGACACACTCCATTAACAAGATATCAATATAAACATAAAAACAATAGTAACAATAATAATAGTCATAATTCTGATAAATAAAATATAAATTAATTTATTTATTTATATATATTTATTTATTTTATTTATATTATTTATTATCTCTTGTATATTTTTAGGAGATTAAAATAATTTTAACCAGAATAATTAAAACTTGCAAGCTTAAGTTACTAAATAATTAGTTGATGTATACATAGAAATTATTAACAACATCATAAAAATCAGTTTTACACATTTACAACACTCGATTAATGACGACATACAAAGAAAGCACAAGTTTTTGGTAGTATGGGCATAGTAACATTGCAAAATAAAAGGGATTATATGAATGTGTTATAAGTGTTGGATTGGAGCTCGAGTGTAATGACGAGCAGCACGGCAACCGATTGTGTCAATGACGGAAATGAGGCGGGTTATCAAAGGATTTCAATATTAGAAATACAATATACTGCAGAATGAAGGATTATAATTCTTTCAAAAAGTATTTGTTTTTTGTAATTTTCAGACATTTTATGAAAAACGTAGGAAATACATAGTTGAGTATTTCTGGATCAATGCCGCCCCCCTAAAACTCGCCGTCCTAAGCAGCTGCCTGGGTAACCTCGGCCTAAACACGGCCCTGACACGTGCTTGTGTAGAATTATTACTATCAAAAACCGAGACAAATAAGTAGCGCGTTTTCTTTGTGTAACCATCATTACCACGTTTCACAGATTTAATGCAAGTATTCCTGTTTAGAACATGATATAGGTTTTTTAACGTAAGAAACAACTTTAATCCCGACAGTGTTGGCTCGAGCGTTTTTTTTTTTTTTTAGCGTTCGACTCTGATTCGGGAGGTCCCAGGTTCGAATCCCGTCGAGACCGGCAATCCTGACTGAAGGTTTTTTCTGAGGTTTTCCAATGCAAGGGATTGACTCCTCATAAGTAGCCCTCGGACATCCCTTCACAATTGTCCTATCCGCAATATACCTAGTTAGTAACCTGAAGAGGGACACATCGGTTAAATCTTATGTGTATACCTACCCTACAGCGGGCATCCTCCAAAAATGTATTTATTTATTTTACCATTATTTATGCGTATATAATAAGACAGTCATAGTTACGATGTATGTAACAAAACCCTCAGAAAATCCTCTCTGTATCCGACGTATACTAAAATACTTCAATTATTATTTAATATATAATATTTGGTTTGACTGACTCAAAGAAGGGGATGCAATCCGGTTCCCCTATATATGTTGTCGACAAATTTTATAAAAATAGAGTAGACATATTATGTAAACAAGTAAATGTATCAATACTGGTACACACATAAATCGTCAACCAGCTTTCTCTTTTCGCGATTTTCTTTTCTCTTGTCTCGCTTTTCAGTGTCTTTTTCTGTGAGTGAACTTGTAAGTGGCATTTTAAGAGATGGAACACTACCAGGTTTTATTTATTTTTTAAGCATTTTTAGGGGAATACAGTGTTGATGTTAAAGGTTCCAATGTAAGTCACTTTCAGTGAAATGTTCAGAGCACATTCGTGCAGACGCGACGATAATCTCTTGTGATAATGTATGTATTTTTGTTTACACCGTCGAACCAACTCATTGCACGGGTCTGAATCTTTTGGAAATCGAAAAAAGTGTATCTGAGCCATCATGTTTCACACTGTTTCTAGAGTTGCTATTGAAGCCAAACACGGACCATGCTACACTCTTCACCATGGTACACACGATTTACAACTATTCATAACAAACCGAAACAATCATGCGAGTGGAATGGAGTGAATGCATGGAGTGAATGAGTGGACGGGAACCAACTTGCGCACCGGCTTACGTCACAGCTCGGCGGGAAGCTCCGCCCACATGCGCATCGGCAGACCTTAGTAACGAGATATATTGTTAGATCATGTACGTACATGACGTGAAGTCGAGTCGCATGCGATTTGGAAGAAGTGACTTGACACGCATTGCGACTTGAGTCGCATGTTTCAAGACTTGGCCTCCTGGTGTCTCACGTCGCCTTAACAGTTTGTTCGGCAAATCTTGGCAAGAATGTGACGCTTCGCACATTTATTCTTTAGAACATAAAGATTGATATTGGATGAGGAGACTCGCTGACATTCCATGCAGGACGCCATTTTCCAAGAAAGCGGCTCGACACATATAAATGGTAATTAGTTGCCTATCTTTCATCCGATTTCCAAAACTTTGGTTTGAAACTATCCCGGTCTGGGTCCGGGATGTAATTGGCCCAGAGCATGGCTCTGTTAATCTTGCAAGGCGATTCAAGAGAAAAGTCCACCTCGCAAACATCAGCTAGTAAGAGGGGAGCATTACTTCTCGAAGCTAGAAGGGAGCTCTTGCAAGAGAGGTATAGTATAATATTTCCCGAATCTAGAGGCGAGCTCTGGCGGTCGTCGACGGGGATCATTCCCCTTCCCTTTGACAACCTCCCCGACCACCTAATAAACATCAAACATCCCCTTACCCGTGGCTAGTCTAACCAGCATGGACCCCTCCTCCCATATCACCTAGGCTAGAGTGGTGCATTATGACCAAACGGTTGACGTGCCCTTTATTTTCATTTTTTTCCTTTCCATTTCTTTTCTTTTCATTCTCCACCCTTTTTTATATTTGATTCATTCATTAAATGCATATAATATCATTCTATTTGTTACCAAAAATCTTGTGTTAAATGCATTGTTGTTGTAATGCTACTATTTCAAATATTAACGAAAATGTAGTTTATTGTTGTTTCTGCATCTATGTAATTAGATTTATTTAAATGTCCTCCTTTGTAAATCAGTTTTTAAAACTGAATAAGATAGACGTTAAATAAATAAATAAATAAATAAATAAAAAAATCCAAATAAACAAATTTTGCTATAACCATCATCACCATAATTTTTTTCTTATAATACACTTAGAAAACAATATAATCATTAAACACACAATTAACTAATTTAATTAATTTTAAATATTTCACATTCGGCGCAATATGACCTAACCGGTTGAAGCGCCCTAGTCTCACATCTCCGTAGACTACAACCACCAATGCGTGCCTCCCTCCCTCCCCCCTTTCGCCACACTACCCGTGGCTGGTTCTGACCAGCATAATATTTTTCTCCACACATCCCCTATGCTAGAGTGACACACTATGACTTTGCGGATGACGCGCCCTTAAATCCAATATTAAAAAATACACTGAGCTATTACTGTTTATATTTATTGAAATTGGAAAATCTACAATCGCTCATACCTGTATTTGTACCGACATTATGTTTGTTGGTCAGATCAAATGCAACAGTTTTCTATTGCTATACTGTTCCATCCATTATAATCTTTAATGCAGATACAATTCAGAATTTAGAAAGATACCGTCTCGGTGGTATAGTTGGTTAGGACGCCTAGCTAGAATGTTGGAGAACCGGGTTCGAATTCTGGTCGGAATGGATTTTCTAATTTCTGAATTGTGATTATTATTGACTCTGATGTTGCAAATACCATGTGTATTCTCGAGTGATGTAGATATCGAGCAAGCGGCAAGATCTGTCCGCTATGGTGAGCTTAGCGAGCAGAACGGTTAAAGGAAAGAAAATTATTTTGTTTCTAGATAGATATTTTCTTAATTTTAACATGCAAAATACAATATTAAATACGTATCTAATTATACTATTATTTATTTTCTTCGCATCATATATAATCATTACATTTTATACTCATTTTATATCAAATATGTTTAACTCACGATATTATACAAGAACTGATTTTAAAAATTATTAATGATCGTTATGATCGGCCGCTCGGTGCAACCTACACGGTTGAAGCGCCCCAGTTTCTCACGTTGTCGTTCCCGATCTCTTTGGTTGTTTTAAGAACTAAAACTTCATGAAAATTATCAAAATTCATATCGGTCCAACACTCTTTAAATTGAAAGTTCGCCTTATTCTTTTGATTTCATTTATTTTCTTCAGGTACTTTGGTGTCGTGTATTACATTATTTCGGTGCCCCCCCCCCCCCCGCCACAACCACGCGCATAGTCTGGTGCACGCGGTATGTTGTTTCCCAGAGCATTGCTCCGCTCATCGTAAAAGGCGAGGAAAGAGACAAAGTTCACTACGTCAGCTTGTAATTAGGTGAGTTTATGGCTCCCTGAAACTAGAAGTGAGCTCTAACAATTGTCGTCGAAGACCTCAACCGCTTCCCCTTGACGACCTCCCTGACGAAAACGTTGATAATGAGAAAACGTAACTTTGACAGAGACGATGAGGACCACGACGTGAGAATCCCCCCTTTCCTCCCCCTATAGATAACATCTCTAAACCCATACAAATAAATCCCCAAGCTGATGCGGCTACCAGCCATGTTGAAGACATCACCATGGTTCAAGAGAACGCAAAGCTGAAGGAAACTATTCAAACTTTGCTTGCGATGCAGAAATCACTACAAGATCAATTGAAAGATCAAGCAAAGCAACAACAGAAGCAGGGAAAACTCTTACAAGAGTTACTTTCCCTGACTCGATCTCAAATTCCCAGTGAAAAATTAGGTAAATTTAGTCGCCAGCAAGACGTTAACAGCAATGTTGATGTTCAAGTTGCAGTAAATTTACCTAAATCACCAAAACAGTTAAAAACCCAGAAAACATTAGTGGTTTTAGTGGGTCCAACTATCAAGAAAATTCTAAAGATTCCCAATCCTAAAAACAGCCCATCCACGTCGTCACTTACTGATGACATGTTGGAGGATCGGTTAATGGATGAGAATCCTTTTGATATTTTAAAAACCCATAAAGTTAAATTTAAAAAATAACAGCTGTATTTAAGATACATACAACATCTACAAACTTAAATGGCTAAACTGATAACGTGGAATTGTAGAGGATTCTATGCAAATCTAGAAGAGTTACAGCTACTCTTAAAGAACACACAACCCTTGATCTTATTATTACAAGAAACTTTTTTCAAACCAACTGATAACCCTACGGTTAAAGGTTATACAATCTACCGTAAGGATTTTACGGGAGGTGAACGTGCACAGGGAGGTATTGCAATTCTGGTGCATGACTCTGTGTATGCCACTCAAATTCCATTGACAACTCGCCTTCAGGCCGTCGCCGTTACAGCTTACATTCCAAATGTAAACACATTATGCTGTATTTACATTCCACCACCATTAATCATTAGCAGACGCGATCTGGAGGCATTGTCGGATCAACTACATGGACCCGTAATCTTGGGTGGTGATTTTAAGCGCTCACCATACTAACTGGGGATCAGTAGTTTCTGATCAACGGGGTTGTGTTGTAGCAGATTTTCTACAACACAATGATGTTTCATTAATTAATTAAATTTATTGTATTTTACCTGCCCATAGGGCACGAAGGCTAATGCTGGGCAAGTGTGGCCCTCTGTAGCCTGACATAGTGATTACAGATTTACAAGTTTAACAGTACAAGACAGTACAAGAGAGTAGGTTTAAATTAGTATTTTATTAGTGATTATTGATTGTATTTTGTATTCTTTTATTTATGTATTGATGGTTTCTTTAAAGTGCTAATGAAATAATTACATATATTACATTTATTGCCTGAACTGTTAATTACTTCAAACACGTTAAGTGATATTAACCAGCTACTTTACTTGTACTAGTGTTATGTTTTTTTTATAATTTTTATATCTTTGTATTGTTCACTAGTGTTTTTTTTTTACTTGTGTAATAATTGAAATTTGTATTGTGCTTGGCTCAGCAGAACAAAAGGCCTCATGGACTTAAGCTTCGCCAAGATATAAAATAAAGACTCTTTTATTATTTTTTTTTTATTAAACAAGAGAATATGACATTTATAAAGTTAGACAGATTTAAAAGGCCCAAAAGGCGGATAAGGGTACTTGAAGCGGGGGGTAGCGGTCTGAAGGCTCGAGGACGCGAAACGAGGTCGTGAAGCTCATTCCTGCCGCCTGCGTGAAGACGTTGCACGTACGTTAGCCCCTGCGAGGGTGTCGAGTCGAGCGCTGATACCACCGACGCCGGTTTGGGTATACACGTCTTCATTCCACGTCATCGGAGGAAGCCGCGCGATGCGGCGAAGGATTCTTTGCTCCAGCGAGAAGATATGTGGAGACATTCTCCAAAGACATTGTTGAACCGGGCCAGAGACACGTTTCACGTCACATTCTGGCCACTTTTTCAGCCATAGATTTGTCATGTGTACACCATTGCTATAGCTTGATCTCGACCTAAATGTGCTTGATGATTTACATTGAAGTGATATTTTCCAATTCAAGTGAATGTATTAAACTACAATAGGCCACACAAATCCAGGTCAGGGATGGAGACTTGCGTAAGCTGATTGGGGAAAGTTCCCGAAATAAATGAAGTCTCTTGCTCAAGGTGGACCTTTACTAGTTCTCGTGGGCCCCACGTGCTTGTCAATATGGTTAGTAAATGCTTGCTCGATGCAGCATATGCCAGTATACCACTGACTAGTGGTGAACCACGACGTCGTGTCGTCCCCTGGTGGAACAAAGATTGCGCTTTGGCCATCAAGGCAAAGAAAGCAGCTTTCTAAAAATTAAAATATTTCCTGTATTTGAAAATTTAATCAATTTCAAGCACGAGAGAGCGAAAACGAGACGAATCATCAAATATAGTAAGAGGCAGTCATGGCAAGAGTATGTGTCTTCTATAAATTACAGCACCTCTTCCACGATGGTGTGGAAAAGGATTAAATCAATAAGTGGACGTCAGGTAAACACCATACCAGCTATCAAGAATGGCGGGCAATTAATTACTACTCCAGCAGATGTGGCTTCAGTACTGGGTTCACATTTGCATCAGTAAGCAGCAATGCACGATATGATGCAGAATTTCTTGCACACAAGCAGTTGACAAAAGCTCGAAAACTTAATTTCTCATCTGAAAAGGATGAGCCATACAACAGAGCGTTCTCTTTGTGGGAAATCCGTATGGCGTTAAGCTCATTACGTAGCACATCTGTGGGAGAAAACAAAATGCACAACGACATGTTTGTGCACCTGACTGATCCCGCATTGGAAGTTTCTTTTATTTTTTAATATTTTATGGTAGTCTGACATATATCCAGATGATTGTCATAGTGCCATCTTAATTCCACTTCTTTAACCCACAAAAGACAAGTCGATGCCGACTTCATATCGCCCTATTTCTCTGACAAGTTGCTTTTGCAAATTGTTCGAAAAGATGATCAACAAACGATTAATGTGGATGCTGGAAACACGCGGTTTATTGGCCAACGTCCCAAAGTGTATTTCGTCAAAGTCGTTGCACCATCGACCACTTGGTTCGATTAGAGACCTTTATTCAAAAAGGGTTTGTTGCAAACAGCCTGTTGTTGGCGTGCTTTTTGACATTGAAAAAGCCTACGACCCAACAAAGGAGATACAATATTCTTCAACAGATTCACGAGTGGGGTTTCGAGGGCACATGCCAAATTTTAAGAAAACTATTTTAAAGATAGAACCTTTTAAAGTGCGTGTTAACAATGTTTTGTCAGACTCGTTCTCACTGGAAAAGGTGTACCACAAGGCTCAGTCTTGTCGGTGTCACTATATGCTATTTGGATAAACAGTGTTGAGATTGTATTCCAAGAGCCTAATGCCGTGCCTATTTTTTGATGACATGGGGAATATTCTACAGATCGGTAAATTTACCAACAACTCAAAAACGTGCAATTGATTGAACAATAAATGAATGGGCTAGAAAGCAGGGGACACGATTCTCTCCCGAAAAAACTCAGTGCATTCCTTTGTCGTCTTCATGGAATTCAAAATGGCCCACAAATCTCGTTTAACATATAGAACTTCAATTCAAACCACATGTTCGTCTTCTCGGCATGGAGTTTGACAAAAAGTTAAATTGGAAACACCACGTTGTTGAGTTACGCAAAAGATGCATGTTGAAATCAACCTATTGAAAGTTTTCAGCAATACATCGTGGGGTGCAGATATGACTTGCATGTTTAGAATTTAAAGGATCTCTAGTTTGCTCCAAGATGGGCTATGGATGTTTCGTGTACTCTTCAGCAAGTAACACAACCCTAATACTTCTAGATACTGTCCACCATTGTGGTCTTCGTCTCGCTCTTTGGTGGGATTTTGAACAAGCCCGGTAGTCAGCTTGTATGCCGTGTCAGGTGTGTCCTCCTTGGCAGAACGGCGAAACAATCTTGATGGGTACGTACGTAATGAAAATTAAATCTATGCCTAACCATCCATTTAAATCATGATGTTTTTATGTGAAATATGTCAGACACTTTGATAACAAACCGATGGCAACCCTTCCCAAAGGGGTTAAGATGTAAACTTTTGGTTAAACTTATAGATTTTAATCTGCCAACAGTTTTCAATTTTTTTTTTAGCAATAACCCGCCCTGGGGCTACAACAGAGCCCATTTTTCTATTTGACCTTGTCGTTTTGATAAAAACTCTACTGGCAATACTGTATAAAAAAAAACGTTAGAAAGATTTGCCCTGAACATCAAAGGTTTACTTTGGTAAATTCACAGTTGGCTCCAAAAATTTACAACAAGGTTGAAAGTGCCTTTTAATTGCTCCACCTTAACTGAACGTTTCAGGCTAAGCGAGTGTGTTCAGTTTTCACTGCAGAGTTATTCGCCATCCGTGAAGCTCTTAATACATTTCGGTACGTGTGTCTTAAAATTAC